>NDGM011200513.1:0-12731 GCA_002564305.1 Octomys mimax | reverse complement strand
GCCTGGGCTGGGACTGGTCCCGCCGGCACAGGGTAGCAGGAAGCTCTCTGCACACTCGCCGGACCTAGGGTGGGACTAGGTGTAGTTTTTTTTTGTTTTTGCTTTTTTGTTTTTTAATTTAGCTTCTTCTGTCTGATATGTGTTCAAGAATTCCATATTCTGGAGAATGTCTTGTTTATGCTTTCCACTATTTTGGTAGGGTTGTTCAATTTTTTATTAGTTTCCCTCAAATTCAGCAGGGTACATGGAGAGAAAATGCCGTGAATTTTTTATACATTTCTTTTTTGAGTTCATCTAGTTTCTTCATACCTTCTATGAGCTTTTCGCATGGTTTTGCTACCTCAACATGTACCCCTGTGCTCTGTCTTAGAGAATTGGGAAGCCTTAGGGGCCTTTCGTCACCTTGCTCTCCGTGAACCTGTGGCAAGGAGTCATTCTGTGCCCCAGGGAGAAACAGCAGCAGGAATGAGGAAAAGACAGACAGGAGATAAGAGCTGGGTTCAGGTGGAGACCTGTTTACCTGATTGGCAAAGGACTCCAAGAGCAAGAGTGGGGATGTTTATTTATACTTTTGTAAAGTTAGTATCATGAGACACAGGTTTGCCTAGTGACTCACAACTGAAATTGACCAGGCAGAATGCTTTTCTCAAGACTGAGATAGTTTGACTGATTTAGGCACTGTGGGTTTATTCTGCCGTCACACATATGACTGATTTCCAGTGTCTGCTGCTCCCAACATCTGTATGTATGTATATATTTTTTAAAAATAAAGGGCAGGCCAAATAGCTCAGCAGATTATAATGCTTGCAAGCAGCTTCAGTGGCCTGGGTTTGATCCCTCGTTCTGCCGTGCCACCCCACCCCTGGGGCATGCTGAGATAGCAATTGAGACTGGGCATGGTGATGCTTACCTGTAATCCCAGCTTTTGGGAGGCTATAAACAGGTGGTAAATATGAGTCTGATCTAATAGTGAGACCCTGAAACCTGTAGACCCTTCCCTAAAATACAAAAAAAGAAAAAAAAAAGTATATTTCCCTGGAAGTCCAGTTATTGGCATAGATAGAAAACCTGTTCTTATCCACTATATGCCACCTCAGCGACAGTAGTAAGTTCAGTGGAATCAGTGGCATCATATGACAACTGAGAACTGTATAGTCTTTGGAGCCTATCCTAGATATCCATTAACCAGAACTTGGAAGTCTGGCTTTAGTGCAGACAGACCACCTGGGTATTAGCCTGACATCTCAGCCCACTGGATTCTGCTGAGCATAGGCAGCCATGCCAGAGGTCCAACACCCCACTTGTGGTCTTCTTCTTCAGGACAACTCCCGCTTGACTTCACCCTCTGCACCTGACCTCCCTCAACAGAACATAGCCCCTTGGACTCATTGTTCTGATGCTGGCCTCCCAAGGGACCCAGGAAATCTCTGCTTAGCTCTCCCCTCACCAAGCCTGTGAGCCAAAGAGTTTCATCTACTCTGTAGGGATGGGTAATGCCTGAGTCTTGAAGCAAAACTGTCCTCCTGGGAATTGGTCTCTTCTTCAGTCAGGTGGGTGAGTTGGTTGTCAGCTCCATTGTCCTGTGTTGTGGAGACCCCATGGGCTGACCTGGCATGTACTGATTCTGTCATTCCTGGGAATCCTCCCTGGGGAAGGCACTCAGCTCAGCCTGGTGTGTGGCCAGAGAGGAGTCGTCACTCAGTGTCAAAACAGTTTCTCTTTCTTGCAAGCTTAAGGAATAAACTATCATTCCCACTTCTCTTCTTGCCTCTAAGTCCATTTTTCACATCTGGACAAATGAATGTGTTTGTTATACATTCACACTTTGCTATTTTTATTTATTTTTATAAAGTGTATAATAAACCTAGAGAGGCTTACCCATATTTTCTTAAAGATGTATAATCAAACTGGCTTAGTGTACATTTTCCTCTCTTCTCTGCTTGTGTTGTTGAGGTCTATGCTCACAAGTTCTTACTTCAATCAGCTCAACATTTCTTTGATTCACATCTTTGATATCTTTGTTGTATCTTTCTGTTCTGACTTAAAATTGACTGAAGTAACCCAGAATAACTCTCCCAGAACTAGTCCAAAATTGTTGCTAAAATATACTGAGAGAAAGGATCTGAAAGAAATAGAATTTTTAAAAGAGAGATGGATTTAAATATCAAATTTCTTAGGTTAGTTATGAAAGGCTTTCTTGTCTCTGCACATAGAATTCAAATCCCCTAAATTTGCTTAATTTGTTTTGCTCCTGCAAAATTTGGTCATTGCTTCACATGATGCATATTAACCTATTAAACATGTGTAAGACTCTCAGTGTTAAGCAATGTGCAATATATTTAACGGGGTTTTGTTCACCATGTCATTTGCACAAAAAGTCAGTGGGGCATTAACATGGTATGGAATGATGGAGATGAAAAGTGAAAGGAGACCCCTCAGCATGGGTCATCACTGTAACGTTTTCACCACTCTGCTTCACAGCCAGTGATGCTGGAGGCTCTTCAGGGTGAGGGTTGCACTATTTAATGGGAATGATATATAGTTTGGTGAAAATGCATCACCATTGTCTTCTAGATCAAAATCTACACAAAAATGGGCTGTGAAGAGCTGGGGAGATGGCTCAGTGGAATAAGCGCTTCCCTGGCAAGTGCAAGGGCCTGAGTTCAATCCCCGGTTCCACCAAAAATGGGCTGCTACTCTTGATGATTTGAATCCAATCCTTGCCTGCTGGATGCTGTTGTAGTCAGAAAAATTCTTCCCGAGCCTGTTACCTTCTCTGTGTGTTGCTCCTGGAGGTGGCTCCTGGGAAGATTGGCAGGAGTGGCCACTGGACTCAAGGAGCTGAGCTGCCTGCGTGTGTGAGCTCTGCTCTTCCACGTGGGAACCTTATGCTTTTGGATTTAGGCAGAAGATGAACATTTTTGGGACTTAATTGAATTTATCTCCAATTATATGGTTTCTCTAGTATCCCTAAGCCTGCATGGTAGCACCTGTAGAAATAGGGCACACTTCAGCAATTTAGTGACTACAAGAATGGTAGTAAGGCCACACACAGAACAATGGCAATCTTGCCCACTTACTGCTACTTCTTTGAAACCAAATGACTATTTCAAAGCATGATTTTTTTGTAGTTGTAATGTTGGCTAAAATTATTGTGTTCAAATGAAGTGGACTTTACACAACAGTTTTCAGATTTTAAAAAAAGTTGATATTTTTCTATCACAATTCTGTTTGCTTTAAAAAAAAAAGTTAAGAAACACAATTTGAGAACTCTGGAAATGTTCTTAGGGGAAAGCTGTAAATTGTGCTGACTGACACAATAGCTGCTGAAATGACAGTTGGGGCTCGAATGTTGAATAAAGAATCAAGGGCTTAAATTTAATAAGGAGAGACACTGAAAATTCAATGGGTCGCTCACATTTCTACCACTTCCGGTTTCCTGAGAACACAGAAGGGCAGGTGAAAGAGCAAAAATTCTTTTTCAAAACTAGTTCCATCTCTGAGAAACTAGAGGGACCTCTTATTGCCTCAAATCACTGTCACACCATTCCAGAAAAGGACTTTTATATTACTCAATAGAGGGGAGAAATATAGTGATACAGGAGATGACAAAATTTCCATGCTGTTCCATTACTATTCTTCTTGGCCTCTTCCCTTCCCTGTATAAAGGAAGCTTCACTCTCCTCCTGGGGCCAGCACCTACACATTCTTTCTGTCCCTCTGAGTGGTGGGGGGAGAAGAGAGTGTCCATTCTGTCCTAGGCATGACGAAGTTTAGAGAAGCTTTTTATCACTAAAGAAAATTCCTATTTTTAAAAACCTATTTTACTCTCTCTGTTGCAAAAATTCTAAAAAACAGAGTCATATTTGAAGGATGAGGAGCCAGGAAATCCCCAAGGTGCAGCACCCTGTGTTCAGGGAGATAGATCGCTGTCTGTATAGCAGGGATGTTGCTTACTATGTAGTTTTTAAACACATTGGTTACTATAGAAACACTAAATTCAACAATTAATCTAGACCAATCTCTGCTTTATGTCTAAAGATCAATGACAAATGCTGATCAGTATGAATAGCAACAGCCAAAAAAGTGGAAAAAATGCTGACTTGATTTGTTTACTTCAAAATTAAAACTGTTGATAACTTAATGACTGTACAAAGATAAAATGTAAAGGATCTGCGGTCTAATCAGACACCACTGCTTCCTTTCAGCTGCTATAGTTGAACATGACCCTTGAGTGCTGTGGATGAAAGCTCAGGGCTGGGAGATTGAAGAATGCTTTCATCTGCATCCCTTTAGGTAGGAGATAAGGGTTGGGGTAGAACCAGTCAAGCAACTGGGTGGTATCTGTCCACATAATGGAGACTAATTTGCAAAACACAGAGCCCAGGGTGAAAGTGGTGCCTGAGCACTGTACATGGAACTCATCTGAATAATCTCATTTCTAATTCTGTTTTACACCTAGAATAAATCCAAGCAAGTCTTTTGATTTAAATGAGAATCATGCTAAGGACCCAGGGTCCACATCTGGTGCCAGACTGAATGAGTTTTTGATGGGACAACATTCCCAATGCCTTATTCACATGAAGGAGCAGACAACCTAGGAATTCCAGATACAAAAGCCCCCTTTCTCTCTCCCTCATAACCCCCGTGATTCTGTTCACCTCTTGGTTTCACTCTGCAGAGCACACTTATTTTTTATCTTCAATAAATGTGCATCTCCATTACCATTTTTGTGGTTATATATTGTCTAATTCTTTGTTCATGAAACCAAGAATCTGCAAAGAATTTCCCTGGGCATCTGGTAACACCATTTGATAACACTGAGACTGATCCAACAGTAATCAACTGTACATAAGAAAGCCCATCTTTTATAGAAAGTAAGTTTGTCATGTTTTATATCATTTCATATATGTAAATTTGTGTTCTGTCTGAAGTTTGGAGTTCTTTGAAGTTCTGTAGCCCTCCATATAACATTTAAATTGAGCTGGGGGTGAGGAGGCGCCAGAAGATGGGCATGAACTAATTCTGACAGTATCATAAGGCCTCCCTGTGGACAGGGTACAGGAAGAACCCTGGGTCCTTAGCGTGTTTCTCATTGAAAGCACAATTTGTGTTTCTTCTGAGACTCTCAGGAACTTAAAGACTCCTCACTTGAGCATGTAGAAGTTTGATAGGTAGCTAAAGTGGAATAAACCTTAATCTTCATTTAGTGTATATTGCTAATTGGATTAATCCGCTTCTCAACTCTGTGTATAAGCCTATTAATCCTGTAGGAAAAGTCTGTCTAAAGAATCAGAAAAAGCAAGGTTGTTTGGCCCTGAATTTACATAATCTCATTGCCCTTCAAGACTGTAGACTCGAAGATAAGGGCTTTACAGGCTATCTAACCATGCCTGGGCATTTCCAGACATTGTGCTACATCTGTGATGGGTCAAGTGGGGCCCATGCAAAACAGCTCCATGTGACTGAAATCACCATGAACAGAGACAGTCATTTCATGAGAAAGGAACAACTACTAAAGCTGCTCCCTTTGCAGAGAGGCCAGCCACAAACTAACGGCTGGTCTGTAGCACAGTGCATCCTTGCCACTGCCTCAAACTGGCGCCTTTTCTTGGTTTTCTTCTTTGTCTCAGGCCAGCCTCATCTTTGTCAGCCATGCAAGTTAAATTATCTTACCATTTTCTCTTATTTTCTGATTAAATTTTTCCTTGTAAATTTGTGGTTTAGTTTTAAATTTTCATTATTATGAAAAGCAAGATTCCAGGCCAGCAGACAGCAGTTCCTTTCATTCTTTGTGTTTTAAAATCATTGATGTTGGTTTTGCCCCACTCACTGGAGACTGAGTAATATCCGTGGGCCTCTTGCCTTTTTTTCTTGCTTAGTCACTAAATCGCCCAGGCTAAGCTTAAACTTGTGATCTTTCTGGCTTACATTCCAGAGTGCTAGAATTGGTACTATCTTGAGGGACCTAGAACTTGGCATGTGCTGGAGGATTGATGGGGTCCTGTATGGGCTTCTAGGTCTGCACAAGAACCATGGAATGGACATGGTACATGGGGATAGGACAAAATAGCCAAATCAAGCCAAGGTGTGCTCACAATGTGTGGGGTCACATGGGCAGAAAGGAAATTGTTACAAATATTGGATATGTTAGATTGGATGTATGAGTTGTTTCTAATTTTTAGCAATTGTGTATGAACCACTACTTCTGCTGCAAATTAAATGAATAAATAAAATGTTTCACACGGTCTAGGGACCTTCTGTTGGGTCTTTCAGCATATGACTCACCATGTAATTAACAGGGTGCTGAGTCATCTTAGCTCTATCTACTACTCACATCTTTCCCATAATTCACTCTTTTATAATTGGATGTAGTCCCTAAGTACAAAACATCAATGAGCTCTAGAAAAGCAAAAATTACTACAGGTCATACCAAAGTCTGATACAGACTGCAACCTGGCTTGGGACTTTAAAATCTCCCAGGTCAGGCCAAGGTGTCTTTGTCAATTTTCTCTCTCCCTCTGGATATGTGATCTTAGGAGAGAGCTGGAAGGGGAGTTCTCCCAGGTTCAGATGAATGGTCCTATAATCTGAATATACTGTCTACGTTGGGCTCATGTGCCCTGAAGTAGCTACCTCAACATGGAAAGGCACAAGCATTAGTGAGGAAATGCCATTCTATGCTTTATTTGTGAAATGCAACAAAGGATAAGACTAGTTAGAAGTTATTGATTGGCTCTTCATCACACTTGTCTCGAAGATGGACTGACTAGAATATGTCTTGATTGCTGGTTCAGATAAACAGAAAACAAAAGATAAATGTCCCTGAAAAGGAAAGGTGTTATTGCTTATATCATTCTTTGGATATATAAAGAGTATTTCCATATATTCAAAAACAAATTGTAATGGGCTTGGAGAATTATAGAATTATCGCTGTTTTTCTTGGTTGGACCACTTCTCAAAGGAGCCACGATAGGTTGGGTGAGGCTCCAGAACAGCTGCTCTAGAAGCGGAAGGGCAGCTTCTCTCTCTGTGCTTATCTGCTGTACTGGATGAGATGGGCAAACTGAGGCGGTATGTCTGGTCTTGGGCCCCACCACCTGTCAGTTTGCAATTAGTACTTTGTCTTCCATCTTTGGAGAAATTATAGACAACAGATTCTTTCTCAGTGTAAGAGCTTGTGCATTCTCTTAACTTTTTTCAAGATTTCCATGATAAACTACTAATGCAATAGTTTACGGCTGTATTATGCAATTCTTAGTTTGAATAGAGGTGCTGCCAGAGCCAGTGCTTTCACTGTTTTTCTTGACGTTTGTCTCAATTGAAAACACTTGATTTTGCCTAATTTTCATGTTTTTTTTTTCTCTAGGCCCTATGTGAACTCTGGGAGGTCAAAACCATTCCTGCGTCTTCCATGCAGGTTGCTGTTAACACTAGCATAATTTCTGCAAGATCTTCCACAGCAGTGTAGCGTGTATACATGGTAGCCCAAAGAAGACCATATATGGTCATAAGAAAAAAAGGTAGAGGTAAATTTCAAATCTAAAAGACCATTGTGAAGATAGAAAATATTGTTAGGATTTAAAAGTTCTTATATAAATGATAACTTTTGATATTTATAATACATTGAAGAATATTATGGAATATTTGGATATTCCTGACCCAGATCCCAGATATTTTAACACAGAAGCTTAAGGTTCATCATTCACTGTGATCCTGGCCCAACAACAGACAAATCTACTAAGAGCTTTCTAAAAGTATAAAATCAGGTGTCACATCACAACCTGGAATCAGATTCCAAGGTTCTTTGGATACTGTTATGTACGTCGCCATTTCAGAAACACTAGTTAATAATGTTTATAAGATAATCTCAAGTGTTTCTCATATTTAGCTCTGCATGAGAAATACTAATCACAAACATAGGTAAACCAATGGAACTTAAAACAAAAAGCAGCTGTCTGCATACACATCAGCACAGGTATTATTATATTGTGTATTTGTTCATTTGAAGCAGTATTTTCCATGTGTATCTACAACAATGGGGCACTAAGCTAGGTTTAAAAGATATGAAATGAAATCAACTATCCTTCCTTTACATGACAGTATGAATGTCAAGTGGAAGGTAGATTCAGAAACAATGGACTGCAATTAGATGCTAGATATGAAATAATAGAGATGATACAGGCATTAAAGCTGAACTGAAATGCAAAGGAAATCCTTTCTACTTACATTTTTATCAAGGCTCTTAATCTGGTGGCAAGCCTTGAGCCACATGTAGAAGTTCATGTGTCAAGAAGAGGTGTAGTGATCCTAATCTCTGAGGACTTTTAAAACATCAGTATGTTCACTGGGAGGTATGCAGCAGAGTAGGTAGGACCTTTAGACCTAATGATGGGGGGCACTATGTCTACAATAGCAGTCTATGCTCTCAGAAAGTGGATGGAATCACAGCATAAAAAGTGCTTTCATGAGTGTCTGCACAAGGTGCTTTGGGAGCTTTTTCGAAGACTCAGACATAGCCTGTAAACCTCAGCTGTCTGTCAAGTATATCTGAACAATATGAGCAAGAAGGAACAGGTAGCCCATTCTAAGAAAAGATTGTAGTGTACTCAAAGGCTTACTGGTCAGCCAACAGTTTGTTCTTTTCAGAGAAAAAAAAAAAACAACTTTGCAGTATTTTTATTGTAGGTTATAAGGGAGCTGAAGCAGATGAGAATTTGCAAAATAGGAAGAAATCAGAACACACAGACTCACAATCATCATGCACAGGGTCTTGGAAAGTAGTAGGGGAGATGTAGGTACCAGGTGGGAGGTGGTCTCCACAGTCCGGGAGAGAGTATGCAAATCGAATAATGGAGATGAGGGAGAAACACTTATTACTCACAACTCTCAAAGCCTTTATTTAATCTGTTTTTCTATCTGATATAATTCCCAGAAGGTTGGTTACTGAGTTTCTCAATTTATGTAATATTTATGAGAAACACAAGTTAAAATGTGTTGGGATGACTTTAGGATAAACAATTTCTTATTGACAATCTAGCTAAAAAGAAAACGATATGGCTGTGTGGAAAAGCTAATAAGGAGAGTGCAATAAACAAACCAACAAAAGCATTCGAGGCCTCCAAATGCATGTCAATATCTTGCCATTTAGTGAGAGGCAAGCATCCCTTGACATGTAACTCATTAACACACTCAGGCCAGATAAGGACAATGATTACTGGACAGTTTAAGAAGAGTGAAATGTGCTCATGGAGTCAGGGACTGTCTTATACTATTCACTTTAAGCACATTTTTCCTTCAGAGATTCCAACTAACGTTGTTTGGACATTTCCAGGTACAGGTGAAAAATCACACAGACCTGCACACCAGTAACTGAGGCGCTGGTCTCCTCCATTCCCACTGGATTCTGTAAAGAACACGTAGACAGGGGCCCAGCCACCCAGGAGCATCGCCCCATCTGCTTGGCCTTGGAGAGGTAGGAAGGAGAGTGAAGCAGGTGTGGGTTCAGAAGCCACACGTGCTGCCACAGCGTCCCAACATGATGGGGTGACTTCCTGATGGCAGCCGTTACGACAGTGTGCCAGCAACAGCAAGCGACCGTGGCCCCAGGTTGCCTCAAGCCACAGGAAAAAGTCACCTTCTAGTGCCTTGGTTTTACAGTCAGAAGATAAAGACTGGAACACAATTTTTGCACTTTCTCACCCTACGCAGGGTTATTACTATTGGGCTAGCTTCTTAAATCAATAAATCTGAAAGTTCCGATAGAGCAGTGGAAGCTCATGATGCACGTCTGGTACCCAGAGGAAGGGAGAGGCATTGTGAGAAAAGGGATCAAAACACTCCAAAATGATTTAAATAGCATGTTAACATCTTTTAAATCTCAAGAATTCTGATACTTTTGCAATATGCTTCTTCTGAAAACACAAATTATGAGAGAAAAGAGGCAATGGTAAATTTCAAATCTAAAGGACCATTTTGAAGATGTATCTTTACAATAGAAAATCTTGTGGAGATTTAAAAGTTTGACTGGAACTATTTTAGGATTGTAGATGTAATTATGCAAATACAAGCTAATAGCTTTTGAACTTTTAATATGTGTTCACTGTAGTCAGGGTTTGCAAAGAAACCAATACAGAACTCATAATATATAGGATTGAAATAGTCACCCAAAGACTCAAATACAAAAGAATGCAGGAAATCTGTCTAAAAGCTAGAGACATCCCCCAAAAAAATCCAACTGAGGCCATGAATGGCAATGTCCTGTGTGAGTCCAGCTGAAGAGCTGGAACCCATGATAATACCCCCAATGAATCCAATAGGAGGCCCAGAGCCTACAACAGTGTCCCATGCAGGCCTGTTTTATGGATCTCAACAAGGAAGCCCCAAAGGTGAGTGATAGAAGCTAGGAAGTCTACACCATCGGGATTAAGATCTGTGCCAGAACGCTGAGGGATCTGAACTGAAGCCGGGAATCAATGCTCGGGGGAAGAATCCTTCCTCCTAACCCCAAAGAACAGCAGCCACCTTCAGCAACCGCAAGGTCCTGAGCTCCTCCAACAATGAAAATGGACTAGGAAAGCCAGCATGACAAGCTTCTCCATGAAAGCCCACCACTTTCCCCTCTGGAACCAGGAAGCGATGTTCAGAGTAAGGACCAGAGCTCTCCCAAAGTGAGCCATGGGTCTTCTCAGGGACAACAAGGTCCTGTGTTCCTCTGACAGTGAGAACAGCCCATTTCATATCAGGAACTCCAGAATGGCAAGCTCTTCAGGAGAACCAACAGCCCACTTTTTTCTCTCCCATTTTTCTTTTTGTGTTTTCAGAGACAATCCATAGGTAGGCCGCCCACACCCAGAACTGTGCTGATCAGTCTAGCTCGGTGTTATAAATCAGTTGTCAATCTACCACAGTGTTCAAAAGAAAGAGCTGTTCCTGTTATCTAGTTAACTTTCCATTGTGTGGAAAACGCCATTAATATTCCTGTTTTACAGATAAGAGCCCTTCTGAGCCAAGGGTTAAATAACAAAGGTTACTTTAAGTCAGTCCATGGCAGAGTTTTTCACCTATGCTAGTGTACTTTCTCTAAGCAAGCATATAGGGATGGTAGGTAGTTTCCAAACATACATTACAAAATGGGACAAATTCATAGGAAACTAAAATCCCTGATCTTAACACTTCAATTTCTATAGAAATTGAGCAACATATTTCATTACTCTTCCCAAATCACTGCAAACACAACCACTGCCAGATTGTGTTTCTAAAGAAAATCATTCCCACTTCGCTTCTCTGCAGTTCAGAATCCCTTAATGGCCGTGCCTTCTCTGCAACAGGGGGTGCACATGTTTGAAGTCAGTTTAGATTCTTTCTAAATCTGGTTACAAGTGCTCCAGATTTGGTGGCTTTCCATTTCCTGCAAAAGACCATATATTGCCTTTAAACCACGGTGAACCCAAACATTATCGAATTTGTAAGACTGTGAGGAGGGTTTAAGACACTGAAAGCACAAAATTGGCAGTCGACAAATTGCAGCTCTTGTAATCATAGTGCATGAATGGTACATGATTGATACACAGATCCTGTGTTTTTGAAAAGAAGACAAATTGAAACCACATAGCCTTCTCTTGAGCCTAAACTCATGAGATTTTTAGGGGGCTGGGTATATTAACGTTGTTTGGATTTTCACCATTCAGAGAATATATGTAAATTGACACTTTAGACAAACAAGGATTTCTCTCAGAATTTCTCTCGGCCCCACTGAACTATCTACCATTATTTATTTATTTATTTAGTCATTTATTTATTTATGTATTTATTTTTTTATTTTGTGCAGGGTCTTACTATGCATCTGATACTCGTAGTGATTCTCCTGTTTTCAGCCTCCCCAACGCTGGCATTACAGGCATGCACCACCATGCCCTGACTGCCTACCATCATTTCTTGAGGAGAACTATGCTACAGGCATAGCTGAATGAAGCTTTTCTGATGCTGAACTCACCCTTTCCCTGCACCTGAGTTGACTTGTTCTGCTACAATACCTGGCGTTCACAGTCTACAGCACCGTCACTCCACCTTTCCAGTGTTGAGTAAGACATTATGCTGCAAAGGATTGTCTACAGTGACTTCTACAGGCAAATCTATTGTAGTTCTAGATTAAATGAGACAATATCTGAAGAGATGTTTTTTTCTAACCCTGGATTTCACATGCCATGTTTCTTTCCTGTGACTTGATGCTCTAAATACAATTACTGGATAACTAAGCCTGACCTGGCACAGATTTAAGCATAGAGTCCTGCAGATGATGAGCCTGGGGCTTTTCCTATGCTATTCTCACCCTCACTTTCCTTCTCCTAGTGGAGGCTCTTCTTTCAAATCGGTTCACAAAAGTTGTCTGGAGGGTTAGCCCTGTGCCCAGCTCTCCTAGAAACATGAGACTTCCATGTTAAAATCACAGCGCATGCTCGTGTTTATTTCTGAAGTCCAATGAGGGTCTCAAAGCAGGGAGCCCCGCTGCCGACCGTGAACTGCGGCTGATGGCTCTACACGGGGCTTCAGTAGGAACGATGATTGCCGTCCGCAGATGTGGGCGTCGTGTGTGCTCTGTGCGCTTCCTCTGCATGTGTTGTAGAAGACGTCCTGCGGGGACTGGGTCTGTTGTGCTTACTTATCATTTTCTCTGATGCAATTTTTTTAAAAAAATATTTTTTGTTTCTTTCTTTTGTTCTTTTTTTTTT
>NDGM011200504.1:0-10147 GCA_002564305.1 Octomys mimax | reverse complement strand
TGTGCTTTGCTAAGCTTGTTCTAAGTAGGTACTTTAGACCACTGAGCCATCTCGCCAGCCCAATATGATCTTTCTTTACCTTTGCTCTGTCTCTTATTTATTAGTCAAGATGGAAAGTGCTTAGGGAGCCACTGTATTATCTCTTGTCAAATCTTCCTTCTTTAAACTACTTCAGTGGAGTTGTAGAAAGCAGTTGGCTTATGCAGCTATGTGGGGCTCTGAAATTACAGGCCACAGGCAAAAAATAAACTCGACAGATATATGTTCCCTTCCTTTTATTTTATATTTTTTTCTGTCTTGCTATCTCTAAACAGGGTCTGTCCCTCTGTAGGAAGTTGCTAAAAGTAGCAAACTGCAGTATTTATTCCCCCAATGTTTTAAAACCTCCTTATCATTTATCCCAGCGCTATTGCTTTCAATACCTGTGAGATTTCCTCCAAGATACTGCTGACCTTTGTTGATGCTGTATTTATCTAAAATTTCTATTTCTTTAGAAGAAAGAGAAAATAGATATTGGGGAAGAACTAAATTCCTGCCACAAATGCCTATTGATTCAAACTGGTACTGAATTCTACTCCATAACCTGAGTCAGCAACTTGTAGAAGGCCTAGGGCCAGTGAAATAGAAACCTGGCACCTTTAGATTGCTATATGGTGCACTATGAAAGGACTGATTGGGGAAAAAAACCTAGACAGCCTCTCCCATATTATAAGTTGCTAGTCTTGATATGATTAGTGCAGATGCTTAAAGATGGTCTTATAACTAGCAGTGAAAATGACTTTATGGGCTCTGTCAAAATGAAATGAAGAACTTGATTTTGAAAGTCAAGCAAAACAGCTACACATTGACTTTAAAACCTGCAAAGATGAGCAAACCCATGCATTATAATTTGTCACTGTGATTGTTAGATTATAAGTTCACTTCTGAAAGTCTTTTATTCTCTTTTAGATACATTTGATGTAGATTTGGAGCTTGTAACATATTCCAAATACTTCATGATGTTTCCTCCCTTCTGACATTATAAAATAAACCTTTAAAGAGAATAAAAAATTCATGATTGTCACAAAGATTTTTCTTTCTCTTTTCAGCATGTTCATGTGCTTTATTATATGTCATTTTCTTGATACTCTGTTCACCTAATTAATGTATTCCAAATTAATTCATCTAGAGCTAAAGATATCTTCATTTGTCTCCTATGTCAAAATATAAATTAGATATCAATTTTATTTGAGAATGGAGACAATGACCACTCTAAGTCATTGTCTTAGAGCTCTAGAACAAAGACAACAGTCTTTGAAAAGCTTATATTATCGGGGCCAGCCAGATAGCTTAGTGGATTAAAATGCCTGTTTAGGCAGACGCAGGGCCTGGGAGTTCAATCCCCTGCTGGCAATGCTGGCCCGCCCCCAGTGCCTGCTGAGACAAGGATTGAGATGGTGTGATAGTGCGTGCCTGTAATCCCAGCATTTGGGAGGCTTAAAAACAGAAAGATCACTGCAAGACTGATCTGTGTAGTGAGACACTATAGACCCTGTGCTAAATAATATATATATATATATATATATATATATATATATATGTTTATATTATTATAGTTGTATGTACTATGATAAAATATAGGGAACATTTGTCTATTTTCTTCACTGTTACCTAGTGCCTAGGACAGCAGTTGGTAGACATTCAATAAATACATACAATATTAATGAATTAATAGATTTTTTAAATATAGGGGGCATTTTTCTATTTTGTTTACTGCTATCTGGTGCCTAAGACAGTAGTTGGCGAACATTCAATAAATATATATTGAATTAATGAGATTTTTCTGTTTAATAATCCTAAATTACTCCAGTAAATATTTAACCAGAGAGAATTATTTTTTTTTTCTTTTTCAAGTCTAGCCTCTATTCTGACAGGATAAATTTATATAAGGGTAATAAATTCATGAAAACCTTCAGACCACGTGAAAATGCATGTAACCTCAGTTTAATATCTCTGATTATTTACTGGGAGAGAGGAGAAATGGCACAAACTGTAAGAATGGCATTATGGGTTCTAGTGTCTCAGACATGTGTCTCTGATGAGAGATGATGACTGAGGAGACTTATGTATGTGACTGGCAGCATTAGTATTGAGTGCGTACTTTCGTGTGCACTTCCTGTAGTCTTCTAGTCTCATAAGCAATCTGAACAATGCCTCATATTACTATTCTCATTTTACAAACATGGGAATTGAACTTCAATGAAGTGAGGAATTTGTCTGAATTTTTTTTTTTTGGAACCAGGAGTTGAACTCAGGCCCTTGTGCTTGCCATGCAAGCGCTTATTCTACTGAGCCATCTCCCTGGCCCCTGAATTTGTTGATTAGTAGAGCCAGTGTATGAAGGCCTTTGGCATAAAAGATCATGTCAAATAAAGAAGTCATATGTTGGGGCTAGGATGCAGCTCAGTGGTAGAGCACATGCCTAAAAGGCATGAAGCCCTAGGTTCAAGCCCCAGCATTGACAACAAAATTGATATTTTCTAGTGGCATTTAGCTACTCTGGGATTCTCTTTCCCTGTCATCCCCTTATATAATCTATCTCCTTTTCATCTTTTAAAGGATAGTATACTAAGGCTATAGTGTCATTATTTGGCCTGAGTTAATAGAGGGGTTGTTTTCTCTTCCAGTATTCATGGTGATACATAATGGTGTTGATAGCCATTCTACATAATTTTTTGGGAAAAATCATTTCTTTTTTCTTTTTTTTTTTGTATTTAGTACAGGGTCTACAGGGTCTCAATATACAGATCGGACTCATAGAGATCCTCCTGTTTTCAGCCTCGCAAGTGCTGGGATTATAGGCACAGGCTACCATGCCCAGACTCAATTGCTGTCTCAGCATGCCCCAGGGGCGGGGCTGGCACAGCACTCCGAGGATCAAACCCCTGGCCCCTGTGTCTGCCTAAGCACGTGCTTTATTTCACTGAGCTATCTGGCTGGGCCCTGGGAAAAATCATTTCTTAATTAAATTGTGATCAGGCATTGTCAGAGGCCTAGTATCTTGTCATGTAAACTGGCTATGGTATGTAGAAACATAACTCCATGTACCTCCTCCTGTCACAGCTGTTAATGCTGTGATGTTCCAGGGCCAAGGTTACATCAGCTGAAGACATCCACATTCCTTGAGAACAAAGTAGGAGAAAAAAAGGTTTCACCTGGGGGACAGGACAGACTTCTTAGTAAACTGCCATCTCTCCCCACTGTCCTCATCAGCTTAAGATTCTCATTACCTTAAGACCACCTCTGCCCTCTGAGTCATCTGATAATCCCTTCACCATTTTCTTCAGTATAAATGAGATCAATAAACACCAAGATTCTGGTTGCCTTGTGGCCCTTTGTTCTGTAAACAACTGTCCATCCCAGATCCCAGATGCATCACCATTTTGTTTGTTGCTCTTTCTTTTCCTTGTGTATCATAACACCTTGCAGGACTTTGGGGACTCACTGCAGGGATCCCTTATAACTTGGGTTGCTGGATCTTCAAGAAGCAAATGATAGTGACTGAAACTGAGGTCCAGAATTCTACACTAGCAACCTACAATGTGACAAATTTCTGAGTGAGCTGTTTAGTAACAATACTGTTATGGATTCAATGTTTATGTACCATAAAAATTCATATATTGGAGCCCTAACTGGTGGTATTTGGAGGTGGGGACTTTGAGAAGTAATTAGAATTGAATGGCATCATGAGAATGAGGTTCTTGTTATGGGATTAGTAGAAGAGGAGAAAGAGCTTCGGGGAAGGGGAGAAGGAGGGAGGGAGGAACAGGAGAATGATGATGAAAGAGTGAAAAATTAGCCATCTTCAGCTCAAGAAGAGAGCCCTCACTAGACATCATATCTGCCAGCACCTTAGTCCTGGACTTCTTAGTGTCCAAAACTATGAAACATCAAATTTCTATTCTTTAAGCCACCTAGTATATGGTATTTTGTTATGGCAACGCAAGCTGATAAAGACACATTCTAAGATGCTTTGACCTCCCAAAAACCCTTAGTGGATGGTTCAGCCCAGAAGAGTGATGCATGGTGAGCACTGCTTTTGCCCAGACTAGAAAGTGGCCTAAGTGGTCTTTCCTATGGATCCTTTCTCTTCTGCCTGATACTGGGTTCTACTCAATCTTCATAGAGATTGTAAGTAGGCATAGTGGTCTTCTTTCTAGCTAGTGGGTGAGAACAAAGTGATATGGTCCATTTGTCCATAGCAGCCATAGGAAAAGTCAATAGTAGGAATTTGAGCAAGAATCTCCAAAAATGGAATCCAGAGGTAGAATTCCAATGGCTTGTAGCCCATCATGATCAGTTAGCTTTGTGGTCCATCATGGAAGTCACCGTTATTGATCTGATACCTTTTTTCTTATCTCATACAGTACTATAGCTTTTCTTCCAGGCTCTGCTTTAGGTGCATCCTACAAAGATTAACTTGTCATATTTTCACTTATATATGGTTTAAATGCATTCTAGTTTCTCCTCTGATTTATTTCACAAATATTTGTCAGTGTTTTTTGAATTTAATTCCACTGTGGTCATAGAATATACTAGCTGATTTACTATTTATTTATGCTATTATTAAGAAAGATATATATAAATGTCCGGCCATAATGGTAGAATTATCCATTTCAATTTTCAGTTCTATCAATTGTTGCTTAGGTAATTTGAAACTGTTATCCATTCCATAAACATTTGTGATCGCAATATACACTTCATGAATTGGCTTTTATCATTATGAAATGACTCTCTTTATTCCTGCCATTAGTCCTTGCTCTAAAATCTGCTTTGATACTAGCATTGTCATTTGAGCTTTATTTTCATTGGTGATAGTACGGTATTGTGATTGTTAAGCTTTTTTTTTTTAAAGAGCAGAATATATTTCTTGGGGGAAAGAAAACTTCCATCTGAGAGAGACATAAAATAGGTCCTGAGAGGGTTGTCAAAGACCCTGCCTTTTCTAGGGATTTTTGGAGAGCAAATCCATGACACAAGGCAGGTCCAAGGTGGGAAACATGGGAAATAACAGGTGGGACAAAATTATGGTCAATTAATAAGAGTATAATGGCTCGGGTAAAATTGATTAAATTGGGATCAAAGAGGGAAGCAAATCATGTATCAGGTGGGCATGAATATCAGAATTTAATTCATGATACAGAATAGGGGCTTTTCCTGTAGGGCATTGGGGTAGTGACTCTTTCTGGCTTTCTAAAGGTGATAGAGACCTAGTTAGAATGTGATGGTTAATCTTGATTGGACTGACAGATGACGAAGAGATTAGTAAAGCACTTTTCTGGGTGTGTCTTTAAGGGTGTTTCCAGAGAAGAATGGCATGTGAGTCAGCAAACTGAGGAGGAAGACCCACCCTGGATATGTGTAGCACCATCAAATAGGGTGGAGGCCTGGAACAAAAACAGATGGAGAAGGAAGTCCACTGCACATGCTGTTGCTCTCTCCTCTGGGGGCTCCCATACATACGGTGAGCCTCTCTGCGCTACTGTGCACTTCCATCTTGATGTTTGTGCCTTGCAGCCAGCTGATCTTGGACTGATATTATGAGACAAAGTAACCCTTTTCTCCATCAGGCCATTTATCTCAGGGATTTTGTTACAGTGACAGAAAGCTAAGGAATATAGGTATATATTATCCTATCTGCATCTTTAACTTCTAAGTGAATTTCTTTAAAGCAGCATTCCTGAGTCTTGCTTTTTCATACTATCTGATGATTTCAAAAATTATCAGAAGGTCTATTTATATTGAGTTTGTTCAATCTTCTTAAAGTTCTCTAATGTGTGATATATATTATATATGTGTAATATACATATGTAAATGTATTTTATAAAAATTATATATGAAGAGCATGACAAAATCTTTTTATTAATGAGACAAACAATGAAAAGCATAGATATCCTATCTTTGGGCAAATATGAGCAAGGGACTATTCCCTATTTCAAGTGCACATAAAGAAGGATGGGAGAGTAAGACAGGATTTAGTTATCACACAACTGTAATTGAATAGCACCTCCTGGATCATATATGCGAAGTGTTTCTTGAGTTCATGTCAAGCTATGGCTTTTGCTAGAGAATCAATTTAAAAGAAAGACTAAAATGGCCCTATATTAAAGGAGCTGTGAGGGGTCTGTTCCAAGTGGATGACAGAAACACGCAATTCGTTCAAATACCATCATTGTCCATAAGTCTGGGATTGTCCAGGAGAGGGACATGTGTATGCCAGGTATGTATTGGAGGGAAAGGATGAGACAGAAAATATCCAGGAACCTGGATAGGAGTCTTATTCAGTCTCTGACTGAATACTAAGTTGTGCATACTGAGAAATTAAACACAGTGTTTTCAAACATTGGAAAGGCAAAAAGTTAAAATACTACCTCTGAAAAAGAGATAGTTTGATAAAAAGCTAATGCTCACAAAACAAGCTATTCAAATAGTTCACTTGGATAACACATTCTGCCGAAGAATATCAGTAGTGATAGTTTTAAAGACTAAATGTTTATGTGAACTGTCTAAAGATTACCTCATTCAACACTGAGATTCTTTTTGAATTTATTTTGCAAACTTCTAAAAGCAATCTAAAGCCTGCTATTTCCTGAGATGTGGATTGAAGGTGTGAATTTCCTTCAGCCCTTATAGGGAAACACTTTTGAATTCATTTCCCTGACATGAGATTGCTTTCCACAAAGCAATTTTGGAGGGAACATTAAGTGCTATAGGATCGGAATTGGAGAAATGGGTCCCACAAAATGTTTTTAATCAGACATATGTGGGAGCACCTTTAATCACTGGGTAATAGCAAATTTTAAAGGAACACTTTAAGAGACTTATTGACAGAAGTTAATTTAAATTGGGTCCTCTTTCTCGTTGTCTCCTTTGGCTTTTCATTTTGGAACGGTTTGGCAAAGACTGAGCTTATCTCTCTGTTTGGTAGCTCCTCTGAAGTCCACTGCTACCCCTGCCGGACATCATCATACCTTGAACTATAAATGGAAATTCATATATTTTGGTTTTTGCTCTGGAAGATTAAAATTGCTTCTGACAATTCCCTTCTTGTTTGAGAAAAGCCAGAGTGGTTCTGTGTGTTTTCAGACACGTTCTCTCTGGTATCAAATGTCACAGCTGGGTTGCATGAAGGTTTATTTGTATTATCATAGTATTTCCTTTAGATCTCAGGAGACCGCTATCTTGAAAATCACTTGTCTATAGGAATTTCAGGGAGAATAACTTGACCTTTTTAAAAGTAAACTCTTCACCTGAGTATCTCCCTCTGGATCTAGGATAAGATTGTGTGTGTGTGTGTGTGTGTGTGTGTGTGTTGAACTTTTAGATTAATGTAGATTCTGACTTCTAAAATTGGCATGCCTTTGATTTTCCAGAGAAACCTTTTACTTGTGATGATAAATAAGTTAGAAATCTACAAGTATTTTGGCAGCACAACGTATAGAGAACATAATGCTCCAACCTTCCTATTCCAGAAAGTCAGTCAATTCTTTCAGTATACTTTGCCAGAGAAGGGTTTATACACTATTTTATTTGTAAGCAAAAACAAAGTGATCTTCTTTGTTCATTTTAGGCTGCTACAACAGAATGCCCAAGAGTGGGTAATTTATAAAGAAAACCAGCTTACGTCTCACTGTTCTGGGAGCTGGGCCATCCAAAAGCAAGACATTGGCATCTCGGGACAGCCTTCTTGCTGTGTCCTAACATGGCAGAGGGTATCATGTGATGAGAGAAAGTGAGTGTGTCAGCTCAAGTCTCCCTCTTGTGTTTCATCTTTGTCTTGTTTTGGTAGTACTAGGGCCTTGCACACGCTAAGCAAGTGTGCAACCACTGAGCTATATACCAGCCCTTTTTATGTTATCATGAAATAGGCTTTTGCTAAATTGCCCATGCTGGCCTTGAATTAGCAATCCCTTCACTTCAGCCACCTGAGTAGCTGGAATTAAAAGTATGTGCCACAGGCCAGGTCTGTTCCTCTTCTTATGGAGACACTAATCTCATTATGGGGTTCCACTGTCATAACTTCATTTAATTACTATGCAAAAACTCAGCCTAGCCATGTATGGAATTGGGATTAAAATTTATTTTATTTTTTTTAGGGCCAATGAGATAGCTCAGTGGACTAAGGACCTACTTAGGCAAGCACAGGGACCAGGGTTCGATTCCTGGCACCACATGTCATGCTGGCCCCACACCTGGGGTGTGCTGAGCCGGCCTCAGGCCACTGAGACTGGAGGTGATGGTGCACGCTTGTAATCCCAGTTCTGGGGAGGCTGAAAACAGGAGGATCACTACAAATCTGAGTTGTGTAGTGAGACTCTATACCAAAATACATATCTATCTATATCTATAGCTATAGATATAGCTATCTATATAAATATATAGATATATATGTAGGTATATATGTATATATATGTTTAATTTTTTCTTTAATTCATTTATTGGTTTATTTGGTACAGGGTCTCATTATTTAGCTTGGACTCATAGTGATACTCCTGTTTTTAGCCTCCCCAGTGCTGGGATTACAGGTGTGCACCACCACGCCTGGTTTTGGTGGCTGGCACCAGCTCAGCATGTGGTACGGGGATTGAATCCAGGCCCTTGTACTTGGCAGGCAGGTACTTAGACTGCTGAGCTATCTCTCCATCCCTGGAGATTGAATTTTAAACAGATGAACTTTGAGGAAAACATTCAGCCCATAGCACTAACTATATCTGTTTGCCCAGGACATGGGAATGAGTAACAGCTTCTGGCACCTGGGACTTTTAGTAATAAAACTAGGAAAGTCCCTGGCAAGACAGGATAAGTTGATCACCCTAAGAAGAAGACATATGAAAAATACCTCCCATCTTGGATTTTTTTCTAAACATTGAATTCACTGGAAAGAAGTATCCTTAAGGGAAAAGGGAGACAGGGATGGTATGTTTATGTGTAAGTATCTAATTAGAGTACAACAGACGATACAAAAATTATACAAATTGTAAATGAGGGGCCCCATTCATTTTTACCAATGAGCACACATGAAGTGATATTCAGGTCAAGAAAAGGATTATGTCCAGCATCTCTGAAGCTCTTTTGTGCATCCTTGGTCACTGTCCTCTTAAATAGCATTTATAACAGTTACCTTTACTTAAAATACTTTAGAGTACTGTTGCCTATTATGGAATTACACAGCTTAAACTCTCATTTTTAGTTTCTTTCATTTAATATTATGTTTATGAGATTTCTTCATGTTGTATAGCAATCGTTTTGTTGTTTCTTGTTGCTGTATAATATCCCATACCACAATTTATGTATCTGTGGTTTTTTTTTTCAGTGCTGGGGATTGAACCCTCAGACTCATTCTTGCAAGACAATTGCTCTAGTACTGGACTATATCTCTAGTCCTCTATTTTTTTATTCTGAGATAGAGTTCCATTAAATTGCCCAAGCTGTGGGGGGATATAGTTCAGTGGCACAAGTGTCTGCCTGGCAAGTTCATGGTCCTGAGTTAGAGTCCCAGTACCAAAAGAAAAATATAATACTGGGCATGGTGGCACCTCCCTGTAATCCCTCCCAGCCCTAGGAAGGCTGAAGCAGGAGGTTCATTGTAAGTTGAAGACCAGGCTGGGCTACAAAGTGAGCTCAAGACCAGCCTGAACTGCATAGTGAGATCTTGTCTCAAAAAGAAAGTAAATAAATAGCCCAAGCTGGGCTTCAAATTGCCATCCTCCTGCCTCAGCCTCCCGAGTAGCTGAGATTACATGCACCTAACACCATATGTGGCTCTATTTTGCTTTTGATGGACATTTTGATTGTTTCAACTTGGAGGCTTTTACAAACGATACTACTATAACTGATTCTGATGGTAAAGAAGAAGAGAAGCTGGTGTTTGGCAGAACCTCAGGGAGGCAGCAACACTCAAAGCTGTAAACACAAAGAAAACAGTGAGGATATACCCCAGCTGTGGGTTTTTTAAAAATTAACCTCTGTAAGTGAAGGACCCAGGTAGAGCTCTAAAGCAGGAATTATGACACTTCAAGGAAAATCAGTCTTTGGCAACAGGCCAATTAGCTACAATGAACTGAAGATTAAGTGCTACACAGAGTTAGCCAAACTGGGAGGCTAACAG
>NDGM011200502.1:0-11813 GCA_002564305.1 Octomys mimax | reverse complement strand
GATTCATCCACATGAAGAATTTCTACTTTTAATTGTATTTTGAAATGGGTAACTTTGGCATATACCTTGCATTCTTAGTAAGGCATTGCTCAAACTTCCACTTCCAAAAAAACTCAATTCTTATATGTACCAAACCTCAAGAAATTCTCATAAAGAATATTGCTCAACAAAAAGCTCAGCTATACATTCCAATATAAAAACCATACGAGTGTTAAGGCTAGTATTAATCACCTAAAATATTCTGAGAGGAAGAGAAAACCAGGCTCATGTTTCCTTCTTATGAAGCAATAGAATTTCATGAAAAGAAAATTACTAAAACATCATTAGAAAACATTTAAATACCTCTTCATGCTCAGTATAATGCATAATCTGCACATCTGTGTTTGAAAAGATGAAATTTACTCATTTTGTGTTAGAGACATCTGAAAATATGAAAGAATTTCCTGACTATTCCAACAAACATACACTGACTTCCTCTAAGCTCCCAGGCACTGTGGGGAGAAGGATGAAAGGGAGCAGTCTCCATCCTGCAAGTGGCAAGACAGCATAATGGAGTTGGCGTTCAGTACACTAACTAGAATTTTCCATAGGACAAAGCACTTCCTAAACTTTCCCTGGGGTTGGCTTCCAACTGTTCTGGGCTCAGAATCTCTACGAATATATGAAGGCGAAATATATGTTTCTTCCCAGCGTGCCATGCCAGCTCCACCCCTAGAGTACAGGGATGGCAATTGAGACTGGGTGTGGTGGGGCACGCCTGTAATCCAGTGCTTGGGAGGCTGAACATAGGAGGATCACTACAAGTCCCATTTATGTAGTGAGACCTTGTAGATACTGTAGACTGTCTACTAAGGTGCATATTAAATAAAAATATCAGGGGCCAGGGAGATGGCTCAGTAGAATAAGCGCTTCCCTGGCAAGCACAAGTGTCTGAGTTCAATCCCTGGTTCCGGAAAAAAAAAAAAAAAATCAGTGTTCTGATTCACAAGAATTTTCAATTTTCAATTATAGAAACTATAGAGGTAGAGATAAGGGTATAGTATGAGAAAAGGAGGTGGGAGGAGGAGAAAGAGAGAGAAAGAGAACATGGATCAACAGAGAATGTATTTCACTGAAGAAAGTCTTGGATGGAAAGCATCAAATTGAAGTTGTCTTAAGATAAAACCTTAAAAAAAATAGCACACAGACTATTATGTTGCTTATGAGCACCTCACTTGCACTATGTGGTAGTGCACTGTGAAAGAAACATTTCACGCCATGTTGTAATAGGCAAAACACCATAGAGAAAGGATATTTCTCATTTCAAAGCCAGAGAGAAGACAGATAAATCCGAGACAAAAGCAGGCAGATACTGCTCTGAATCCTGAAAATCTAGACACCAAGTAATTAAGAAAAGTAATATTAGCATGCATATAATTTATTAATTTGAAATTGTGCATACTTTGCATGCTATAGAATACCTAGAAAATCATGTCAGTTTGGTAATAAATGTATAATGGATACCTACAAATTAAAGAGGGGATGAGATGCAGCTCAGTGGTGGAGTGCTTGTCTACCATTCGAGAAAGCCTGGGTTCTAGGCTTTAACAACAACAACAACACAAAAAAACACAAGGAGAAATATTTAAGAAAAGGAATACCAAAGTATAAGGATAACAATACCTTTTAAGCCCTTTGATGAACAAGGAAGAGTAATGAAGAATCAGCAACATCCCACTTTGAGAAAACAATACTAGATCAACCTGACTAATTCAACACACTTTGATCATCTGCAATTGTCTTTTACTTTTCAATATACTAGTATTCTAATTGGAGAAACTACAAAGAATTCAAAAGTGCATAACAATAAGGTTTTCAACCTTAGCTGAAGGCAGTAAAATTTTTCTTTTTCTTTTTTCTTATTTTTTTGTTTGTTTGGTTTTGGTTTTGGGTTTTTTTGTGTATTTTAGGGAAGGGTCTACAGAGTGTTCAGGGTCTCACTACTAGATTGGACTCCTAGTGATCCACCTGTTTACAGCCTTCCAAGAGCTGGGATTACAGGTGTGCGCCACCAGGCCCAGTCTCAATAGCTGTCTCAGCGCATCCTGGGGGTGGGGCTGGCATGGCCCTGCACCTGCTTGCAGGTGCTTTAATCTGCTGAGCTATTTGGTTGGCTGGAAATTTTTTTCTTTTTAAAGATGAGAAAGTTTAACTGGTAACTAGTACTTTACAGTACTGAAAATTGTCATGGAAATAGTTCCATTCAGAATTTAAGGGAAAGCAATATTGCCATGAGTGTGAATAAGTAAACACTGAAATTAGAAACTACAGCATTAAAAGTTACCCATTTGTAGGATTTCCAACTAAAGCCTCATTTTCTAGGAATTTGGTAAATTGCACCTCCTAGAATATCTATAATCCAGCCGTTAGCTGCAGAATGTAATGTATTGTAGAGAGCAATTTCAGCAGTACCTTCTTGGGTCCAAGTACATACAAAAGCATCTCATCCCAGACCAGGCCTGAACTGGGCCGCCTTACACCAGGCTTTCTATCTTACTAGGGAAAAGATCAACAATACTATAAACATCAAGTAGTACTACCCACACCTATTATGAAATAAGTGAAATAATTTATATTAGTTTCCTATAAATATTCCCCAGTAATACTAATTAAGTTCACAACACTTATGTACCAATCAATACAGTAGTTTGTTAATTCAGTATATCTTCAACTAAATGTTAGACTTAACAAGGATACATTAAGTGGTCTTATCACATACCAAATAAACAAGATAAATATTTAAGATAAAATATTTATTTTACTGGAAATATCCTGATTATGTGTTTTGAACAGTGGGGAAAATGCCTTCACTTATTGTCCATCTCTCACAGGATGTCTTAAGTAGAGGAGATATCTTAAGTAGATGTCAATTATACCTTGCTGTATATTTGAAGCAAACTTTGACTGATGAAGATGAGTTTCCTTAACACCCTATTTAAAAATGCATGAAGAAGTAAAAAGTCAGATCCTATGTATCTTCACATACGTATCTTTCACCAGTGCCTGCAAGGCTGTGTATGTACAGGTTGTATAGCAGGAAATCTTGGGCTTCCCTATTTAAATAGGTTTCTATCTGGGTTACCAGGTGAGTTCTGGCAGATTTTATTTTCATATGCCCTTTAACATTTGTAAAATTAATAAATAATTGCTTTAATCAAATGCTTTTCTCTAATTTTAGGATTAAAGCATGATGATTAAAACTTTCTTAACAGGTTCTAAGATGTAATATCCAGAGTTCCTTCCATGAATGAAATTTGAAAAGAAACTTATAATGGACAATTAGAAACTTCTTAGCATACTGACACAAACATTGGCAAATTTGATCTTGTGAATTGCACATTCACAAATGATTGCATGGGCTCAAGATAGGAGCAAGTTACCCAGTCTCAAAGCCATAAGGGTGGATCAGGATGACATGAGTGTACCTGGTACCCTCCATGTGCTAGGTACCTAGGACAAGTGTGCTCCAGGTATGCCCACATTGTTGGACCAATAATTATGTTATTTTTCAGAAAGTAAATTTAAGGTTTAAACTGGAGCATGTATGACTTATTCAAAGTGTCCCCAATGGGCCAGGGAAATAGCTCAGTAGCATAAGCTCTTGCCTGGCAAGCGGAAGGTCCTGAGTTCAATCCCTGGTACCCCTCCCCCAAAAAAACAAAAATAAAAAACTAAGTCTCCCCAAGGACAAAGAGTGGCCATTAACACATTATTCTGATATTAAAACCTCTGCTTATATTTTCACATCATACAACCTTTTCTTTTCAACTAATTATCAGTAGACATAATTTTGATCAGAGAATTATGAATGCTCAGTTTGAATTTCACATAGCTTTGAAAGGAACCAAGAGAGTTTGTTTAGTATTACTTGCCTTTATAATATCTTTTCACAGTAAATATTTTAAAGTCTTTTAAAAATACTTTGCTTGTATGAGCTGTTTTACAACTTCTCACTCCCATGAATTCCTTTCACTCTCATTATGAAATTGGCAGCAAATTGAAGTACTGACATATTTAAGACAAAAACATGTTATCAGGAGAAAACATCAGAATTTGTGCTGTCCTAAATTTGGATAGTTTAATGAAGAAAGTATATTTCTTGATAACACAGGCAATAACACAAATTATTCATTTATATACATTAAAAATTGCCTACTATTTTCATCTTAAAAATCTTTGCTAAAAGGTCAGCCTAGAATCACAGGCATGACAACATGTGACAAGAATTTCTCGTTTTTGCAAACTTTAAAAATGGCACAAGTTTAATTCAAGTGTTTTTTCATGTAGTTCATGTTTAATTATCTTGGGCTGTTAGAAAATATTAGGTCACAAGTCTTGGAAAACACATAAACAAAAATTAACCTTGCCATTAAATTCTAGTAACCCATCTCATACATCAACAGAAATTTTCTGTTTACATAAAAATATAAATATGGCATGTTTGACATTTGGAGCATCCTTAGAGAGGCATTGATTTGTAATTCAGGTCACATAGCATCTTTGATTTCTCCCACTTGCCTATGCCCTTTCTCCACCCCTTCCCCCAAACAAAACACAAAAGCTTCATCTGCAATGGATGGAGAGCAACCCAGGAATCTGTGCAGAGACTATCCATCACATTTCCGTCTTAATTGAATGACACCAGAATGAGATCGATAAAATGTAACAAGAGACAGCTTTGCATTTCCACACTCACTTATTCCCCCTCTCCATTACTCTCAGTCACTACCGTGACCAGAAAGCCCAAGTACAGAACATGAACCCTGCTGCCAGACAAGCTGTTAGGATATGAATAAACTTGTCAGGAAAACAACACAACTTATAACTGCTAGGAAGGAGCTGTGGGAACAAAAGGTTATTAAAGGAGTATTGAATAGTGTTCTTTAAAAAAGCAATTTCATAGATGTATTCTCTCTCCTAAATAACCTCCTCCAATACACTGCTTCAGTTAAATAATCTCAACAGCTCCCACCATGCCCCCAAGATTTCTTGAGATTGAATCAATGACTGACTCAAATACAGATGTGGCAGCATCTCAGCTTAAACCTGCAGGTCCTACAATAAATGCAATAAATGTGGGGCATCTGTGATGTGCGTATGCCCAAGCTTCCTAAGATCTTGAATGCATTATTGATAACTTCATCACTTTGCTAAAAGCAAAAGCTGATATTGTTTTAATCTCAGCCTTCTCCTGAAGAGCCCTGGCTTTGGCTAGGAACCAACCACAGGAGGAAGTAAACCAAAGAGCAAAACTGCACATGTAAAAATTAACATTAATCATCCCCTACAAAAAGAAAATAATCCCTTGCATTCACTATGACTGTGATAGCCAAAATTATGTGCCTTGTTTTCGTGTTTTTATAAGTTGACATTCATAATGTTGTTATATTGTAGTCTGTATGTTCACTTAACACTCTATATTGGAACTTGTTAGAAGCTGTCCACAGACAGAAATTATTCTTTATGGCAGTTTTGAAGGCATAGATTTTTTTATGATTCTAGAAAATTATATGTATATCATTTTGAAATGTAACTAGCTTCTTTATAATGGTATAAAACCCTTTGTGGAGAATATGTCACTATATAGATATGCAAAATATTAACTTTCTTTTTAAAGCAATAATATTATACTATAGTGCACATTAGTGTTAGTGTTCTTTTTAAATGTTAGGTATTATTTTAAAATAATTTCAAACTTGGCACATTTGAATCCTATGACAAGGCATAAAGTTCGCTCTCCAATCCATAGTGTGAAGAGAGAATTGGAACATATATTCAAGGCATGATGTCAAACTTAAATATAATATTGGCTATTATCATACTTGGATGTAGAAACTGAGGTTAACTATATTTTCTATTTAAAAAAGAGAGCATTTCTTAGAAGTAAATGGCTAGCTGATTCACAAAACAATCATTACTCTCAGGTAACTATAGGATTCCAGAGCAATGAGCTTGCAATTCAGCCATTATTTCTGAATAAAAACAACTAGTCATATGCTACAAAAGACAAACATACCTAGTTTTGTCTAATCTGCAGACCTGGTTACTTGAAGGGGGAGATGATAGCTGCTGCCCAGGTAAGACACACGGCATGCATGAATGGGCCTGCTTCAGTGACCACTTACTTGCTGAGGCCTGGTTTTGATGTCACATAAATTGCCCAAGTTGCAGATTTGACATTGGCCAAGGCAGAATTAAAGCCTCAGAAAATGTGACATAATAAGAAAAGAATGGTACGGGTCTATATATTCCTCTATTATGGCACATAAAATAATTCTTTATGTATTATAAAATATGTAAAAAGTGAAGCACTCTCAAGGCTTGTCACATTGTTTTATTATGGTTTATGCTTTTTAACACAGTCTTTGCTCACTTTCCCAAGGAGTGAAGGAGCTAAACCCCTGGGAGAAGATAAGCTACACAGAATGTGGAACTCATTTGTGTTACATAAACTCAAACTAGCTTGACATAAATATGTTCTACCTCTGACCACTTTTTAAAATTTGTTTGTTTAGTTGCTGAGCTGTCTATATAGCAGTACCAGAGGAAGAATATTTTACCTCACTGGAGGAAAAAAACCCATGAAAATCAAAAAATGATATCGGAATTTCATCCCACTAGAATAAGGTCTGTTCCTCCAAGTGACTGCACATCTCCTGCTGGGGAACTAGTTGGCCCCAAGAATGCTGTGTAAAATTCAGGCCCTCGGTGCGGCTGCTCCCCCAAGTGAGCGCACACCACGAAAAAAGTGGATGTTTGAGAGTGGGGGTGGGTGTTGGTGTTACCGCATGCGGGTCGTTCTTATTTCTTAAAGTAAGACTATGGCTAATTAGGGGTGTTGGCAAAGTGTGGTCTGATGAAGAAGCTGATTACAATTATAAAAGACTTCTGGGGCTAACATAGGCAGACACTGACTGCTACTTGTGCTAGCCCAGTGGTGTCTATATGGTTGTCAAGTATGATTATGTGAGAAGCAGAGTGGACTTTTTCCTAAAGGATTCAAATGGTCGTGCATGGGGCTCAAAGTTTTGCCAAAGTTCTGCTTCTATTCTTGAAATTTCCTTGAGCACTTGCAATTCTCAAGGAAGAAAAACTCCATGTTATCTTACTTTAGAGCCTCTGATGTAGCTGGAAGATTGATAGAGAAAAAAATATCTTCCATATATCAATTTTATAAAACTTTTTTTTCCCTCTTAAAACTTGAAGTCAGTTTCAGATTTACTCACAGTCTTACATTCTCTATATACAACACTGACCAAAAACTACATATATAAAATAACAAGCGGTATACATACCAATAAGATGGGTAAAACACAAACTGATTTTCACTTTTAGAAATTTATTTTCTAGAGTACAAAACGTAATGGAACAAAATAAAACAGAGGGAAAAATAATCTTTGTTTAATCTAATAGAGCAGCCTATTGAGATGCAGCAGCTAAACATGGTGTATGCTGGAGTTCCGTCCCCTCGAGAGCATTCCTCACTTAAGAGATGTGCCCGGATTACAGCACCCCACAAAAGCGACTGAATGGGTATTCAAATAACTGCTATGTTCAAAAGACTCTTTTTCAAGGAAACAACTGTAGATTTTTATACTTATTTTTGCTTTGCTCTGGGCATTCTAAAATGACAGAACGATTATTAGTTGTGCCCCCCACCCCACGGAAAGCTATTGAATGTTCTGGTTTTGTACAGTGTAGAACAATCCAGCAATAATAAAACATTTCAACTTTGTACAAAAGGTGAAGCTTTCCATTTGAAGTTTTTCTTTAAGAGGAAAAAAATAAAGAAAATGAGCTGACAGCTTTAGAAAATTCAAACCATTCCCCTTGCCGAGATACGTGTTGCATGAGTTTTCTCTAATTTCAGATTTGATGCGTATGTTCCTTGCTAACAATGAATGCTTTCAATTTCAAAGTTCAGTTTCTTCTCTCCCTGCTCAAACCAATCTTCACCTTTTTAATAGGCAATTATTTCCGTGATTGCTCTGTGAAAACTTTTTCTTTTTTTCAGAATGATTCCAAGACACTCAGCTCTAAGTTATCCATTATGGATGCATTTAAAACAAACTGAGAGGGCTGTAAACTGCAAGCTGGCACTTGATTGGTAAACGTCTCTTAGAGGAAAAGCAACAAGAAAATTAGACTTCAAAGTATTAGAAAACTTTTTCACTTATAAAGTCATGAAAATCATAGGAAAATCAGTTGAGATTTCTTTAAAGAACAAAATTACCTAAGTGATATTGTCTGTAATTTTAATGGGACGTGAAATGTTGCAATATTGTCTCCAGAAGAAATTAAGAGCTATTTCAAAAGCATAATACTCAATATTTCCTCTCTATTTCCTATTTGAAATAAATGGATACAAATTTTTCCATCTTGAAAAATTTCTATCTTGTTTCATAATCTCAGTTCTTTGTATATATACTTCTGAAATGTTTCTCCAAACATAATTTTATGTGACAATACACAAGAAATTAGAAACAAAAACAGAAAAACAACAGTGAATAGTAGACTATCATTTATGAGTACCAATTTAAATATCAGGAGTTAAGAGAAAGACAATCTCATTCAGCTCTGTGGTCTCACCAGAGTGCTTTTAGTAATACCAGTTTCAATGTTTACACAAATGGAGTAATGAAAATGCAAAAGGCTATGGAGTTGAAATTTGTAATTGTTATATTTTTAAAGGTGATTCTAATAGGATTCTATTCAAAAAAGGAAAATATTGATGCTTCAAGAAACCAAATAAATATATTATAAAAGCTTCTGTCAGTGTCAACGTTTTAAAGTTAACATATGACAGGCTGTTTAAAAGATGTGTTGAATTATTAATAGAAAGATTTTATCTTATAGATTTCTTTAAAAGTTGCACTCAATATTATCCACCACTGACTCAATACAGAAGGTAAAATACAGAACATAACCTAGCCAATAACACAAACACCCTAATTAGTATCATGGTATAGAAAAACAATGCAGTGATTTTGTCACCACTTACTGACAATTAGCCTAAGGACAACAGTTAATTTCATGGAAATAAAACCACTATAAAATGAAAGGAAAAAAATCATAATACATAGCATTTGTCAGCATTCTTCAACTCATTATTTCATTAATGAACCTTAAAATTGTCAAGCCACTTGAACATCTAAAAACATATGCAGAATTCAAGAATCTTATGTATCTGAATTTTCTATCTTTAATCAACTTTGAAGCAAGTCATTTAGCAATGGAATATATATGCATATACATATATACATATATATGCTTTATTTAAAAATAGCACACTTCGAAGTGTTTACTAAATAATGCAATCAAGCATATTAAAAGACTTAGGAGAGCTATCATTTTGCTGGTATAAGCCTTTCAGGTGCAATACACTACCAATAACTGAAAACGTAATCTATATAATTCCTAGTCATCTCACCCCCAACTTCTCTCTCACTCACTTTTGTTTATGGTTTTTCAGAAGTGACACTTAGCTCCAGGCTGTGACCACAGTGATGTCCACCCTGGAGATCTCATGTCAGCTTCATCTCATGCATTAAGTCGGGTACAGGTTTCAGAGTCCCACTGTCACTGTGTATGACAAAGTCAAATGAAGCTTTAAATGTTTCTCTGGGTCCTGCCTAAGGTTGAAAGGACTCCTTCTGCAAGGTAACTACCAATAGACAAAGTAAAACTCATTCCAGGCCAGTGACTTTCAAAGCTAAACTTCAGAAAATGTAGCCTCATATTCTTTCTTCCTAACTACAACAACTTCAGAAAACAAAACTTAAAACCTAATGAAACATCTCTATAGACAATTGTTTAGTGGACAACGCATGGATTTTGAAAACTTAAGGCACACAAATAAACATTTTAGAGGCTTTTGGCTCCACAGAGATAAGATCCTCTCTGGGGAGATGACTAGAAACTGCTGGGCTCCTTTGTGCAGACTCCTGGAATGTGCTTGCTTTTCATTTCTTTCTTTGTGTCTGGCACACTGGCCTCACAGGCAGTGTCTTAAGCCATGCAGGGTCAGGGCAAACAGAGAGCTGCATTCATGGACAGATCAAGTTTATGTGAGAATCTGCTCCTCGCTGCCCTCAATCTCCATATGAATTGTTAATAAAATCTCAGCCTGAAAGCTCATCACCCCAACAGTGGGGAAGTCATGCAGAGAATCCTCTGGTTCAGAAAAACTAAATTTCTTTATCTTTTTCATCCTTCGCCAGCATTCGTGGGAATTCTGCCACGTAACCTCCTCCTGAACTAACCCACAAGCTGTGCCCCCCCCAGGCCCCTTAACACCCTAGTCCTCTCTCTGACTCTGTGTTGCACCTGATCATCGGGAAAAGCAGGGACACCAAAGACAAAAGGAACGCTCTGACATCCACAGCAAATCAACAGCAACTTTGTCTCTACTTTGCTGCTGTTAATACCTTCAGGCAAAAAGGAAACATCAACGCTTAATTTTTCCCAGTTCATGTCAAACAGCTGGGAAGACTTTCCTAGATTTTCATGGTACCACAGAAACTAGAGAGGCACAAATATAATAAAATGTCATACAGAAAGCGAAGAGCAGAGTCCTACCCTAATTAACTTGATATCTTCATGCAAACACTGCACAGGAGGAGCAAAGCCCGATGTGTGTTGCAGGCAATCTTGAGTGAATCTTCTACCCTCGCTACAGTATAGCTGGGCCTCTTGCTTTCTCTGCTTTTGCTCCTTGCAAACTGTTTTAATATCGAGCGCTTTTCAGAGGGATGGGCTGATGAAGGAAAACATGAATTTCCTGCTTGCCCTTTAAGGTGGGTTAAAGGGGGTGCTAGCAATCAATTACGGAACAAAAGAACAACAACAACAAAATGACTTAACCTACAGAGTGAATGCATTACATTCTTTGCTGTCTGTTTTTTTTTTAATTAAGTGCTCATTTGTATTTACTTTATTATGATAGTAAACAATATCCATTTTACTTTTTTAGAGATGAAAGTTTACCCAGTAGCTCTGAGGTAAGAAAGAAAATCTACTATTTTCAACTAAAAAAGTCTTTAAGTATATTGTTTCTTCCACTTGATAATGATTTAACAAGGAATCAAAATAGTTTGGAATTTTGTCTGCCTTTATTCTGCAGATTTTAAATTGCTTTAACATGTTCCTACTTTCAGAAGGAGCAATTAGAACATTCTGGCCAGAAACAACAGCAGATTTTTAAACTGCATAAAAATGATTCTAAGTTATCTTTCATTAAACTTTTCTTCTTATAGCTACATATGCTTAAGAAAGCCAAACGTTGTTTAAGCGAAGACTTACAAATATGCCTAAATAAATCTAATTTGACTAAAATGTAATGCAAATTTCTATCATCATATATTTAAAATTGCCTTCTGTAGTAAATATTGGAAAAATACAAACATACGCACATGTACATACGCATACTTTCACACACATGCAATCCCCTTAAAGAAAAAAGATAAGGTAAAAATAAATAGATATCTCCTTAAGCACATAATGAAGTTATTATAGACTTACTATCTCACTTACTTTTTGCAAACAAAGTTGCTGTTATAAATAGCAAAGTGTTGCTTTCCACTCATGGCTATCAATTTTAGTTTATGAAACATGACCCAATAGTTAAAGAATTTTCTCCTACAACACTAACAAGATGGGAAAAATTTCAATGAACAAGAAACTTAGCTTTATACTAAACATTGCTCTGCTTCATGAAAGTCTACTTAAGTAGTGAGACTGAGAAAATCACTAAATATAGATTAAAATATAATTGA
>NDGM011200501.1:0-11192 GCA_002564305.1 Octomys mimax | reverse complement strand
CTTTGCTAAGCTTGTTCTAAGTAGGTGCTTTAGACCACTGAGCCATCTCACCAGCCCCATGCCCTGCTCTTGAGGTGAGACACGTGTGTCCCATCTCCAGGGGGCTGGCCTGAGGCCTCCCTATCCCCTGCAGCATTACACAAGAGATGATGCGTGCGTGTGTGTGTGTGCGTGTGCGTGTGCATGTGTTCAACACCATGTATGGGCTTTAAAGTCAGTTAGTTATAAGAAGCTCTCATAATGGAGCATTGCTCTAGCCATGGAGGGAAGGTGGCCAGAGAGAGCACCCTGGGGCAGAGCCCATGGTGCCAGCTGTAGTCTCACCAAGGCCAGGGAGGGTGAGGGGCCAGGCCCAGCCCAGCGTCCTGGTTCAGGGGCCAGCAGCCACTGGGGTGTGGCCGAGGGCTCGGAATGCACTGTGTCCCTTGCTTTCTAACCTCAGTGGACAGCGGGGCCAAAGGGTGCTCACAGGCACTGGTGTAAACATCCATGTTCAGTGAGTTTGTGCTCGATGTGCACAGCACACCCAGGGAGAGAGATCCTTTTGGGGCAGGTTCTCCTAAGCTAAAGGCCCGGGGCTGTGGACACCAACAGCTAAATGAGCCACGGGATGGATTCCACAGAGGATCTGCCAGACACTGGCCTCACAGCTCCTTCCCGTGAGCCTGGGCTGCTGGTTCTCCCAGCGGCAGCACCTGGACCCCTCCTGGGGGGCATGTGCTCACCCCCACCTCCCGCCCAGAGCTGTCCAGGCCTGGTGGGGAGCACGGCCAGGGCTGGAGGCCTCGCCCACAGCCCCTCACCCAGGACAGCGATGTGTGCTCCTCGCCCGGGGCGGCAGCCGTTCAGTACCTCGTAGATGTGGTAGAGGCTGGAGCCCTCATCGGGCCAGTAGTGGTGGCACTGCCACACGCCGTTCTCCGTGAGCGGGGTCAGCATGACGATCACTGCGCAGCCGCTCTCCCACACCATCTGCAGAGAGAGGCAGGCCACAGCCACGCATCAGCGAGGACCGGAGGGCTCAGCACAGGGTCGGGGCCCACGCAGCATCACCCACACGGCGTGCAGAGCGAAGGGCCCCACCACGCTGCAGGGTCACTTGGGCTGCAGAGAGACACTCAGAAACAGCCTCGCTCGGATGCCAACGTGGTGTCAGAAAGAACTATTTTAAACACAGATGTAAAGTCCAATTAAGCTCCTGTTGTTTTTAAAAATCCTCTGAACTCTGGGTAACTAATTTGTTTATTTATTTATATTTTGTATTTTAGTACAGTCTCGGTACTAGATCAGACTCGTAGTGATCTGCCTGTGTTCAGCCTCCCAAGAGCTGGGATTACAGGCACGCACCGCCACGCCCGGTCTCAGTCTCCGTCTCAGCGCGCCCTGGTGGTGGGCCAGCGTGGCGTGGGGATCAAGTCCTGGCCACCGCATGAGTGACTAATTTAAAAACAACAATATCCAATGTACTAACCACTGTTATCCTATTGCCTTGTTTTGACTTTTTTCTTTTTAAAATAATAAAAAAACTCATATCTCAAGTGTAAAATGCTTTCTTATCAGAGTACATATTGTTGAATTTTCCCACTAAATTAATTTAAAAAATTAATGTGTGGACAATATTTTCCTCTTGTACTATTGATTCATTTTCCTGTGGGGTACGTGCCAGTGTCCTTCGGGTACCACACCGTGTACTGTGCGTATTGGAATACACACAATGCCACCTCTTGGGGGCCTTCTACAGAGAAGCCCATGTAGACCCAGGCATCTCCCCACCTGGTGCCAGGCCACTGGAGGCGGACCCCAAGCCTGCTGCTTGCTGTGGGGCCTCAAACCTGCCGCCATGTCACCTAGACTGGGCCTCCAGAGTTCGCTGGAGCTATTACGAAAATGTGGAGAAACACAGACTTTATGTGTGTCGTAAAGAAACAGTGATCTAGAGCATAAACTAATCATGGGGTGCTCTGCTGGGCTACCCGAGCATGACACCAGGGAGCCCCTGTCTGAGGAGGGGCCCTCGAGCACGTGGGCTCTCAGTGGCTGCCACGTAATGCCTTGTTCCGGGGTCCTGTGGGCCTCTGAAGGTTTGGTTAAGATGAAATCTAAAGAAAACTTAATTTAAGCACACAATCCAAAGGGAGGTGTTTCTTTTGGGGGTCACCGTGTCTAAGTGCAGGGCTGGCATTTCTAAATGGCATGGCTCATAAACATGGGGTGTTTCCTAAAGGGCAGCTCTGCTGGGGACCTGGGTGGGCACAGACTGCTCAGTGAGCTGGCGGCAGGTCCCATGTCTCAGCCTTGGGGAGGTCAAGGCCCTTCCCTGAGTCCCCCTGCACCTGCACAACTGCCCAGTGGGACTTCAGAGTGGGCCGGAAAAGCCGAAGTCAAACGTTGGTGGGAACGCAGAGCTTCAGCCCGTGAGTGTTGGTGTTGGTGGGCCTGAGGCCTTTCTTCCTGGCTCGGTTGCCCAGCTGGGCACACTACCTGGGAATGTGGCCACATCCTTAAACAGGCATTGGGGGTCCCAGGCGGTAGGCTTCTGACAACACTTCCCTACAACACTGTCCTCACAGGAAGGGGCAGCATGGGTGGGCCAGGACACAGAGGAGGGGAGGCCACGTGCGCACAGGCAAGGACGGAGCAAGGCTGCCGCAGCCAAGGGGTGCTGGAGCTGGCAGGACTGGAGTGACAGGCTCCTCCCCCGAGCTCCGGGGGGCGCACAGGCCTGCTGTCCCTGGCAAGGACTGCTGGCTCCAGAATGGAGGATACATTTCAGTGGCCCCAAGCCAGTGGGTGGCACTGTCACAGCAGCCGCGACATAGGCCACGCTTCTGGGCACACTGCTGCTCCAGCAAACCACAGCAGGTGCCCACACCTCTGATTCCATCTGAGTTCTATGTCCAAGTAAATTAAAACAGGAAAAAAGAAGTATCGGTTCTCATTCGAAGACCTCCTGGAGCACTGTGGGTTCAAGTACCAAACGAAATGGAACCCAGCTGAAAGCTGGGGAAAGGACCTGGAGGACATTATCCCAAAGACAACAAAGGGCCAGCAGGGCAGGCTGTGTGCTCCACACCCTGATCTGGGGCAGGAGGGCAGGCTGAGGTCACAGAGACGTCACCTCCTCCAGGCCAGTGGCCCGTACCAGGAGGGCGAAAGTAAGGAGCGCGGGTGGGGTGCGGACTGGGGGCCTTCACTTGGGCAGGATGGCAACTGGCAGGGCCGGAATGGAAGAAGTAAAGCAGCACAGGACCCAGCGATGCCAGTGCTGGGCGTGGATCCAAGGAATGAGGTCAGTGTGTGAGAGACGCCTGCGCTCCTGAGACGCGGCAGCGCCCAGCACAGTCAGCAGAAGCGGAAGCCGGACACCAGCACCAGCGCACAGGCAGACACAGAGAGCGAGGAGGCTGCACTCCGAGGAGCTCGACTCAGCCCCGAAGCGGGGAGGTGGTCATCTCCAGCACGGCGAGCCTGCAGGAGGTCCCTTACCCATGCGTGGGTGGTGACAGGGTCATGGGAGAAGGGTGCGGACGCCCCCCCAGCACAGACTTCCGGCCTGCACAGCTGGGCGAGCAGGCGGCTCTGGTGGCTCGGGCCGCACCGTGTCCTGGCTCCTCAGCAGGAGTGGCCGTGCTCACGGCACCGCACCGCACCGCACCCCCGGCGTGCGCGGCGTAACAGGCCCAGCTCTGGAAGCCGGCGGACCTGGCCGGGAGCTGCGGCCTGGGCCTCACCTAGGCTCTCTTGCCTTCTGCAGATTCCCGCCGCCCTGCGACGAGATCCTGTCTGCCTCTGTTCCTACCCTCCGAGGCATGGAGTAGAGCGAGTTGTTCTGTTGTCTTGAATAGTTAGGCAGGAAGAGAAGGCAAAGGCACCCCTAGCAGAGCGCTGCATGACGGTCTTCCCAGGAGCGCTTAGATGCGCAGAAAGGCGTCCCACAGCCGGCCTTCTGGCCGCCACGCGTGGAGGCCGCCGGGACTGGAGCCCTTCCTGCACGGAGCGCTGCACCCGGGGCCCTGGCCACCCACCCAGCCTCTGCTGTGTGGCTGCTTCCAGGTGGCACCGAGGTAAGCAGAAGCCTAGAAATGAGGCTGCCAGCTGAACCGTGGCACCAGGTGCCAGCCTGGCCTGGATGCCCCTTCTGAGAGCTTCCTGGTGCTGGGATTTTTTTGGTCAAAGACAACTGGGTGAAAACAGTGTCTCTCCTCCTTTGCTGGAGGAGCCGGCCCAACTCATCGTTGGAGGACCGCTGCCTCGAGGGTGCTGGCTGCTCTCGGAGTTGCTGACAGAGTGATGAAGGCGCTGTCCTGTCTCCTGCATGTGACTGGTGACGCACCCACTCACCCTGGAAAAGTCTCCAAGACTCAGGCTTACTTGGAGAGAGCAGGGTGGGAACATGGGCGGAGAAGGGGTGTGGGCTGCTGATGGGTGCCATGTGAGGTAGGGTGGGGTCGCCTGGTAGCTACCATGTGCACCCATGCCCACCCACCCTGGCGGCTCCGCTCTGACCTGCCTAAGTGCAACAGGGAAAGGGCCTCCTGAGGGCTCACTAGGGGGTGGGGTGGGTGTCCTGTGTGTCACCTGGTACCCAGGGCAGCGCAGCACTAGCTGGCTTCCTCCATCCGCCTGTGCAGTTATGCTGGGCGGCCCTGTCCTCAGCTGCCCCCTGGCCGAGGATGTGAGCCACATGGAATCTGGAGTTTCATCCTGGGTCGAGGTCCTGACAGGACATGCAGAGTCTCTCCTTGAGGGCAGGGCCGCTGCGAGGGCCACGCACTTCTCCAAGCCAGGATCACCTGGCGGTAAGGGGCGGAGGGGGACACTGCAGCTGCACATATAAGCGGGTAGCGGGCTGTTTTCAGCAGTGACTCAGGAGGATCACCTGGAAGGCACCTTGGGCAGGACACCTCCGCAGCTGAGCTTGACTCGGGTGTCACGTCCCACTGCAGTGGCCTCAAGTATGCTCCTGGATACGGCTGCACAGGTCATGTTTTCAAACCCCAGGTCCCGAGAAGTCACACGATGACAAGAGCAATCTTTTGCCTCTAAAGATTCATGAATTTATCTACAGAAAATCCAGCAAGGCTTTGTATTTGAAATCAAATGTCCCAGAAAATCGAGGGGCTGTGGTTGGAGCACATATAAGCCAGCATTTTTGTCTTCCTGCCGGTGCTGGGGAGCCCTGGTGTGCCCCACACCCAGCCAGGAAAATAGTCTCTACTGTCACTCACACCAAGGAGACATGGATGAAGAAGACAGCAAAGCGGGCTCGGGGTGCGTAGCACTGTGGTCTCGTCCTGGATGCTGGGGACACTGAAGCTGCACTGGACGGTGCCCATGGGCTGCAGGCCAGCTCTGGCCAGCCAGGCATAGCAGCCTGTCACCAAGGCCGCCGCTTCTCTGGAGGCCCCGTGTAGTTCTCCAAGGTGTATCAGTTGTGGGCACACATTGCCTTGTCCTGCGTCAGGGCTGCCGGCGTCTCTGCCTCACATCCCCCTCCGTGGGGCATGCATGGGAGGAAAGCCGTGACCTTGCTGGGTGTCCTGGTGCTGCCTGTACTGAAGGTTGGTGTCAGGCCACTCAGAGTTACTCAAAAGAATCAAGCAAAATGGCAAACCCTCACAGGGCCACACAAACGCTTCTGAGTGAAATTCCCTCTAAGCCGGGGTGTGGCACATGCCTGAAACCTCAGCACCCTGGAAGCTGAGGCCAGAGGAGCTCAGGTTCAAGCCAGTCTAGATGACTTTGCTGCACACAGCAAAGATGACTTTGCTGCACCTGCCGGGTCCAGGCAGTGCGGGGCCCGACAGCCCAGGCAGACTGTAGCGGTGTGGAGAGGCCCCGGCCAGGCTCTCTGGGGCAAACCCCACTGAAGATCTCTTCACTCCTGTGGGCCCCGACTGGTCCCTGGCTGTCCCCAGGAACTCTGCCCAGCCTTGTATGACTGTCACAAGTTGCACTGGGTTCAGAACCAAGGTTATGGTCCCCTTCAGATATGGACAGAGCAGCCTCGAGGACAGGGTTGAGGTCTGGACAGAGGCTCGGCATGGGGCAGCCCAGGACAGTGTCACACTCTTAAGAAAGTGCTCACCTGCTGCCTGGTGACCCTGCTGCCCCAAAATGGACATTTTTCTTTAAAATATGGATGATATAAGGGCTGGCAAGATAGCTCAGCAGACTAAGTCCCTGCTTAGGCAAGCCCAAGGGCTGGGGCTCGATCCCTGGCACCACATACCATGCCAGCCCTGCCCCTGGGCTTTGCATTGAGCCTACCCTGAGTCTGGGCATGGCGATGCATGCCTGTAATCCCAGCACTAGAGAGGCTGAGACAGGAGGATCCTTATGAGTCCGAGCTGTGTAGCAAGACTCCATACCAAGTACATTTAAAAAATAAATGAATATAATATGAATGATTTTCAAGTTTGTTCGTTCCTTCCTGGAAAATCCAACCTCTGCTGGCATGGGTGGGTACCCTTGTGGGGCCCTCATTGTTCTTATGGACAGGATGGCCTCGGTTTCCTCTTCTGCATACCAGGGGCTCCACGGCCTTGCATTCAACTCATGTGGATGAAAATACTCAAAACTGTCGGCACAGAACACGCGCAAGCCCCCTCCTCCGTGATCCCCCACCAACGCGGAGTGTAGGCACACACAGTCGCGTGCAGTCACACACAGCTGCATGCTTGGGCTTGGTGCTGTAGGTCGCCAGAGTTGCTCTGATGATGGTCCGACATGGTGGCCACGTGGCCGGCCATCGCCTTCCACCAGGGCCACGGCAGCCGGGTCAGGTGTCTGTGCATGGGTGGGCCTGCAGCCGATCCTCTCCTGTAAGGGGACAACTGCACACCTAGCTTTGAAATTTTAAAATGTAAGTCAGGCTTTTGGAGATAAAAATCTTAATGTGCTTGTCAGGGAAGCTTCCACTGCGAGGGAGGATGGAGTCTGCAGGGGACAGGGCGACTCTCCACACTGGACATCCAGGCTCTGCTCTGGCTGCGCCCAGTGGGCCAGAGACTGGCGTGGAGAGGCCAGTGCCTGACTCGGAGGGCCCACGGCTCAGGGGCCGCAGTGGACTTGAGGGCCAGGGGCAAGCCCAGGAGTCACATGTGGCTCTTTCCAGCTCTCCTTGTCCTCTTCATGGCCGTGCTGTCCTGCTGAAGCGTCATGACCCAGGCTCTTCCTTCCTCTCCCTCTCTTCTCTCTGGATACCACAGTGGCCACGGGACTTGCCAGGACAAGAGGTGGACACCAGTAGCTGCTCAGCAAGTTTGCTGCTTATGATGTGGCACTTGGAGGCGTGGTGTCTCCACCCTTCACCAGATGGCACATAGGGATGTGGCCACAGACTGGGAGGGATGGCCTCCCTGTCCACGGCAGACCCTGGCTTCATGGCCACCATACTGTGTCCTGACCACATCCTGTCAGAACCGGGGACGCTGTCACTATGCTGGGCAGAAGTAGCGTCCCTGGCACATCCAGCCACGGCTGGGAATGTGGCCACGGTCACAGGGAGGACCATGACACCCCACCTATGCCTAGTAATGACTAGGGGCATGGCTGTATTTAGGAAAACTGGCCTTGCTGATGCTGCCACGGAAGACGAGGCCACAGCAGCTACGGTGGACTCCACGGCTGGTGCCCAGCATCTTTGAAGGGGGACCTCTGGACACAGATGCGGACACTGCGGGGACAGTAAGTAGGACAGAGATGCGGAGAGATGCCCCCTAGGGGACTAGGGCTGGGCAGAGCCTGGCAGGTCTTCCCTCCAGCGTCCTCAGTCGGGACCACTGGTTTCCTAAGATGAGCAAGCGACAAACCCCGTCGTCATAAGCCACCTGCAGTGTCACTGTCACAGCTGTGCGCGGCCTTTCTCCACCAGCTCTGCCATGTCACTGTGGCCCTAGGGCGATTTCACTCACTGCTGACATGGCACCCCTGTTCCCTGCACCAGGAGGGATCCAGATCAGCACCCCAAAGCTGAGAGCTGGGAAGCTGTGCTGGTCATTTCCACAACGTGTCTCAAGGTCTGTGGCCAAGCTTGCTTGGAGGCCACGAGTCCAGAAGGTGACAGGAGGGTGAGCTCTGCTACCGGCCCCGCTAGCTTCATGCTTAAATGGAGCTTTCGTCCCGAACACACTTACCCACGTCTCTGGACTCGGAGGGTTTCGGCCTCTGCACTGCATTGTGTCCGGGTATTGAAGGGTATTTACTTGGGGCTGGGCCCTCACTCCGTGCAGAAGAACATGCTGAAGGGTGCCGAAGACGGCAAATACAGGACTGGGGGGCGCTCCCGCTGTGCTCTTCGCCTTGCTGGGCAGGCCGTGCACCTGTTGGCTGTGCCTGTGTCGGGAGCACCCCGCTGTGGCCACTGGAGCATGGGGAAGGGCGAGGCCAGCTTCTGTGGTCAGGCCTCTGTGGGGCCGTCCCGGCAGGACAGTTTCCGGGAACTGCTGCCTCCTGACCGAGGCGTCTCCCTGGCCTGGTACTTGCCCTCATGCCAGCGTTTGCTCGTTGATCTCACCTGGAGATGTCTGCTCTGTATTCCAAGGATGTGCTCCTCGGCAGCTCTGGGAAGGACACTGTAGCTGTGGGCAAGGCCGGGAGGAGTTGCTCCAGCCGCCGCCACTCTCTGGGGTGCTCAGGCGAAGGAGAGGCTTCGCCTGACATGGGTTTGGGTGCAGGGTGACATGTGGGCACTTCTGCCATGGCCACGCATGCTCACTCAGAGGAAGCTGCAGGGTCCACTGGTGGAGGGGCCCTGGTGCCCGGGCCGAGGGCTCCCTGCCAGGGCTACCGGCTCAGCGGTGACTTCAGTGGTGCGAACGCACAGGCACATCAAGAGGGCTTCGGTTTCCTCTCTGAGCCTGGAATCTCTCAGGTCCCAACTCGGAAATCCTGGCTCTACCTGACACCCAGAAAGGCCGGCCTGACGGGCCTGTGGCAGGCAGACTGGCACCCTCCTCTTCTGGGAAGGCAAAAGAGGGTGGACGGCGAAGTTAGGAAGTGACTGACCTTTACAGCCTATTCACTGTCATGAATTTCTAAAGGAGGAGTGGTGGCCACCTCTAGGATCTAAACAGCCCCATTGCAGCATGACCTCCTATGGCTGTCCCCGCCCCCACCTGGGTCGCCTCCTCAGTGTCTGCCCTGGGACACAACAAGCCTTGAGTGAGGGGGAGGTCGCACCCTGCTGGGGCGCATACATGCTGCTGAGTATGCAGAGCCCCTTCCCGAAGCTGTCCCCACTTAGCTCAGTGCCGGCCAGCCAGGGGGACATGCAGGGAGGGCAGCGTTCACACTCAGTGTCAGCACTGCATGTGGTGACCTGGCTGTGCTGGGCGGGAGACCCCGCGGAGGGAGACTGCACGTCAGCACCGTCTTTACCTTCCTGAGACTGAGGCAGCAGGTCAGAATAAAACATACCAGTGTGAGCAGGCGCTAACTTCACATCTTCATACTGTGTGAAATGAACTTGTAGAGCAGATCAAAACAAAGCTCTCTAAAGCATTAAACATCGCAGAGGGAGTTTTCAAACTTGGGGACACAAAGACCAACAATAACAGTATTAGAGCACATCTGCGTTCTGGAATGCTGCAACCTTGCAGCGCAGCTGCGAACGAGTTTGAAGTGGCTTCTTGGAATTCCATGAGCAATTTGTGGCTAACTCATTAAGCTTTTAGTTTTAGAAAAAAGTAGCAATTAAAGAAGACTCACCTGCCAGAAGTCGGCCACCGTGGCAGGCAGCGGTCCTTGGGTGGTGATGTAGGCAGGGTTCCTGGGGTCATGGTCCATCTGCAGAGACGAGACGGTCGCAGCAGGGTCAGCTGTGCAGCCAGGGACACCAGAGAGGCGCCTGGCTGAGGAGGACAAGGGCGGCAGGGCAAGCAGGGCACCAGGGCAGCACAGCCACACGCAGGGACTCAGGCCGAGCCTGCGTCACGGGCAGGGTGCTTCCCAAGGCCTGGCTCCAAGGTTCGTTCTTTCTTTCTTTCTTCCTTCCTTCCTTCCTTCCTTCTTTCTTTTTTTTTTTGCGGAACTGGGGATTGAACACAGACCCTTGAGCCTGCCAGGGAAGCACTTATTCTAATGAGCCATCTCCCTGGCTCTTGGCTCCGAGGTTCTAAAGGTGAGCAGAAACAGGGCCACTGGGAGCCCCATGTGTGTTGTGGGCTGGTGGCCCTGGCTATGCAGCAGCACTGTCAAGTGGGCCAGGGCTCAGGGCTGTGCGGTCCCCAGTACCCCAGGCTTTGGGCCCGCCTGTTTAAGTGGGCATCCTCCAAGAGGTCCCCAGAGGGCACAGGCCCCTGGAGCCCAGGGACAAGCTTGGCATATGCGAGAGGCCCAGGCAGCTCCCTGGGCCTGTTGAGCTATGCGTGGGGTGGGGGCTCACGCAGTCACGGGCAGCATCGAGGGCCACCCTGTCTGGCCCTGCACCACAGCCCAGGACTGGGATGCTGCCCTGGGCACCTGCCGGCTCCAGCAGGGACTCCAGGCTGGAAGACCTCAGTTACAATGGGCTACTCAATGACTAGTGATACAGAGACAAAATACAAACAACACAAAGACAGAGTGTGAGAGCCAGTGGGATGAAGCCACTGCAGAGCGGCCGTGCCTAGGCTGCGTGGTCACTGTGCAGAGGACAGGGCACCTGCCTCTCCCTCGCTACATCACAGCCACAGGAAGCTCCAGCAGGGGCCCCGTGGCCAGGCCAGGGAGGCTGCAGGACCTGTCTGGGCAGGTGGTGCCTGCTCAGACATCCGCCTTCCATGTCCAGGGCCAAGGACAGAAGCCTAACAGGGACATGGGGTGCTCCAAGGCTCAAGATTTTCCAGTGGTGAGAAATGAGGGAGTTTTAACCCCATGTAAAATCCCTCGTCCCTTTAAAACACTCGGCCACCATCAGCGTGGACGCTGTGGCGCCCAGGATGATGCGCACACCCATGAGGCATGGTCGCAGGGGTGAGTTGTCCCTGCTCAACACAGCATGTGCTAGCAGGGGCAGCTGGAGAGCTTCGTGCTCCTAACTGAGGGGTTTGTGACTTAAAACTGGGCTCCACTTGGAGATTCACATTAGCGCACGTGATAGGTTCCTCCCCTCAAAAGCCCGAATTAAAATAAGGCAGCAAAAGAACACCTGGCAGAAGTAAGGGGTTCGTTTAGAACGTGCACTTGCTGGGGGACAGCTCTTTTGGGGA
>NDGM011200497.1:0-13453 GCA_002564305.1 Octomys mimax | reverse complement strand
ATCAGTTCCACTATAAATTTTTGTTTTTGTTGAGAGGAACATGTCTTATTTACTCCTGCTTTACTCATGGATTGTAGCAGAAATGCATGGTTGACATATAGATTTAAACAAAAGAAATGAACTGCTTACTTCTAATCTTTTTTTCCTTTGCTGGTGGGGTACTTAAAATGGAATTGCTCCCAGAGTATTCTGAGTTAAACCCCCAGGTCTATGTGTTATGCTTATTTTCAGATAAGACCTTACTAAGTTGCTAAGTTCTTGAGTCTTGGCCTAAACTTGTAATCATTCTGCCTCAGCCTCCCGAGGCCAGAATTACAGGACCTCATCCACAAGCCTGGTTTAATATTCAGTATTTTACATAAATATTTTTGCTCTACTTTGGTTATGTTATTTCTACACATGCATCAGCTAAACTTTGAAGCGAATTGCTTCCTTTAAGCCAAATATAAGTGTTTTAGTTAAAGAAAGGTTCAACCAGGGCCAGTGAGATAGCTCAGTTGACTAATCGCCTGCTTAGGCAAGCGCAGGGACTGGCGTTGGATCCCTAGCACCAAATGCTGTGTTGGTTCCACCCCTGGGTGCACTGAGCCAGTCACAGAGACCAAGCATGGTCATTCATGCTTGTAATCCCAGCACTGGGGAGGCTGAAAACAGGACGATCGCTATAAGTTCTATCTGCGTAGTGAGACCTTGTACCAAATACATTAAAAAATAATAATAAAATAAAAAATAAAAGAAATACCCAATTATATGAAACATAAGTATTAATTACTGCTTCAAAATATTTTGCAATCTTCTTCCTAAATTTTCAATGTAATTTGTAATTGTATTTATGATTGTTGTTTATATTAGGTAATAATTAGCCTTTATCTGGGTTCCCATGAATTGTATGTTAAAAGCTTAGTAAGAACTAGGGATTCATAGTTTGGAATGGGAGCAGTTTTATAGCTGTTGCAAACTTCTAATTTATGTTAGTCTAAGATTAGTCATAGTGTATAGCCAGCTCTGAGTCACTGACTCCATACTTGTTTTTAACATGAAGTGAAATAAAATTTGGCTCACTCTAGCACTGCCTGGTGTTTCACCTCAACATTTCTTCCAGGAATTATTATTAAACTTGGTCATATATGGCCCCAGCTAAGCATGTAACATGAACACCAAATTTATGAGGAGATTAGTGCTTAGTGTGTACATTATCTCTATTGTCACAACCAAGCATGTTGGAATGAGGCAGAGAAATGAAGGTCTCCAAAGCAGGTTCCTCTGATAACACATTGTGCCAAGATATAGGTAACAAAAAAAAATGGCAAGTTCTTAAGTATTGAAGATTTGGCTGTTAGAGCTTTGAATTGATGCAAAATGCATATGCTTATCCATGTTATTGCCAAATACTAGCAAATGTAATTGAATATTGAAATTTAAAAAATGATCATTTTGTGGAAGAGAATTTTACAGTTTTGAGTTCACTCAAATCTCTCAAGTTCTGTAATTTAGAACCAACAGAAAAATAAACAATAACTGTCAGATGCCAAAATTTAATTAAGGAAAATAAAATACATAATGGCAGTTTTTTGCAGTGTTCTTTTCAGTGGTAGGTTCTTTTTTAACTTTTGATCTGATGTCATAAATAGGCAAGGTCCCATGAAAGTCCCCGGGGGTGGGGATGGCACAGCAGGCCCCCAGGAGCAGGCCTGCCCACTGCTTTCAGGAGCTTTAATCTGCTGAGCTATTTGGCCAGCCTTCTTTCTTTATTTTATTTTATTTATTTATTTTTTATTTATTTTTATTTTTTGGTGGAACCGGGGATTGAACTCAGGCCCTTGANCTTGCCAGGGAAGCGCTTATTCCACTGAGCCATCTCCCTGGCCCCTCTTTTTTTATTTTAAAGAGAATAGAAAAATAACAGGTAAGGCATCGGAGACAATACACAATTTCAAAAAACCAAGATGATAGGTTTCCAACAGTGATGTTATATTACACATTGTTGTCTTCAATGTAGTTGCTCAGATTACAGATATAAACATGTAAATTATACACACACACACATATATATATATATATATATATATATATATATATATATATATTCAATAAGAACCTATACCAGTGTTCTGTGCCATTTAATAGATTTAGTGCAGGTGGTAGAAGTGTTTTTCATGGTTGCTAATTAGTACATGAATTTGCACATTCCCTTTTCCTTCACTTACACCCACTCATGTTGCTTTCTTCTCCTCTCCTCTGAATTGAGATGTGAAGAAAGAAAACTGCAGGATTCTATGCATTCTTCAGTAAGTAAATTGACACATTCTACTAACCAGTGTGCAACTATTAAAAACACAAAGACACAATTGTTAGCCATAGAGAAAAAAATAAGTATTAACATTACTGATCTAATTGAAATTCAGATGTTCTACCAACTAGCTTTTATATGTACTTCATTATTAAATATAATGCTTTTGTTAAATCAGATGAGAAATGTCACACGTTTTATTGTATCACGAACACGTGATCAACATATGCGTTTCTGCTGCTTACGCTATACAGGCTCTGAGTTTAGAGTTCATGGCCCACGTCTGATGCCCCAAGACCTGGGATCTCTGCCCTGTGCATCCACTTAGCTCCACTGATATCACAGAGACATACCAAGTGCATACAAAGTAGTTCAATACAAACTACTCAATTTGTTGGCCAATTTTATGACTTGGAGAATAAATCACAGAATCATTTTAGAAAAATAGACTTTATTGAAAGCTTTATTGAAGAAGTATAAAATGTTTATTGCCAGCGTTGAAAATACTTTATGAGAGACTTCCAGTAGTCTAACTGGAAGAAGATGAGGTTTGTCTCAAATTTGTAATCTCATAGGCGAATACACTTATGCTTACTTAGACTGTCAGATATGAGATAGGTAAGGTTTCTACATATCATTTTTGTTATCCTTCACTATGCTATGAAAAGTGTCAGTTGTACATATCAATAAATATTGTTTTTGCAGTATCTTGGACACTGGGGGCTAGAGGTATCAGAACTTCCTAAAGCATTCATGTCAAAGTGGGCTAGAAAACTTACAGTGAGCTTCACCGTTCAAGGCACTTTTAATACTCATGCAAATGGTGAGGTTCATAGAAAAGTACTAGAGAAGAGTAAGCAAGTTGAAGACCCCGCAGAAGGAGGCACGTGGTGGATGAAGGAATGTGGCAAGAATGTGGGCAGACTGACCAGGCATGTTGGAAGGAAGATTCTGTCGCTGGCCAGATCTTATTTTGCTCTTAGTTTTGCAAGTCATAAAGTTGGACAGACATGATTGAAAATTGGATAGTTTGCCAGATTTACAGTAGGAAATAGCACAGTAATTTCTTTAGATAGTGATTACAGATGAAATATTCCCTTATTAAAACTTAAAAACTTACATGGGCACAAACTACTAATGATCTGTGAACAAAGAAAATATTTTAACCCATGTACCATTTGTCCACAGAATACTCTCCAGGGTTTGTGGCTGCAGTGCTGTTCTTATTATTGTTGCATTGTTTCGTTATATATAGTCTTCAGAAAAAAAGCCCACTCTATTCATAGTAGTTTTTAGTAATCCTATTTTCATTTATAAAACAGTAGTTCTTGATCATAGAAAATTCAACGTTGGCAGCAAGTGGCGCTTTAGTTTTCTTCTTTTTAAAAAATATTTTTATTTGTTATTTATTTGGTACAGGGTCTCGCAACACAGCTTGGACTCATACTGATCCTTCAGTCTCAGCCTCCCTAGAGCTGGGATTATGTGCATGTGCCACCACACCCGGTTTCAGTGGCGGGCATGGTATGCCTGGGAACCTGGGGCTGGCTTGGCACGCGGTACTAGTGACTCCACCTGGGTCCTGTCACTCACCAGACAGCTGTGTAGACTGCTGAGCTATCTTCCCAGCCTGGCACTTGTTTTCTAAATGGAAAATGGGACTAAACCATACCTGTATAGGAATCCACAGCCCTGAAGCCCAAGATAGAAGTTTTGTACCACATAGATAATAGTTTTAAAACCATATGAACATCCCTTTGCACAAATGTTTCTTTTAAGAGCTGTTCATGGTGAAATTCTCCACTTTCTGAGAGCCATCAAAGGCCTGTTTGGCTAAACTGCTTTTCTAGGTGTTTTATTTGGAAGATTCACCATTAGAAGGCACAGGAAAAGTAGAAATAGGCTGTGCCAACCAGAAAGCTTCAGGTTGTATTAAAATGAACATGAAGATATAATTAGGTGTTTCAAGGTACAAAATTTATCAGAACTATAATCAGTTACAAAAAATAAAACACACACACACACACACACAAACACATACACACACACCCCAATTGCTTGAATTTAGACCTGGTACCCACATGTGCAAAAAAACTTCTGGATACAGAATTTATTAGACTTGTGATCTGATCATGTGTGAATTTCATGAAACATTCAGATTTTTCTGTTAGTTTTGATGTGGAGGATTCACTCTTAATTCTCTCAAGCTTTGTCTTCTTAGTATCTTTAGGAGATATCCAACTTTAAAAAAAAAAAAATGGTGGTCTCCTTCTTTATGCAAGAGAGACCTGGAAATTGAGTTCATGTGAATGCTGAGAGTCTGGTCACCTTTTCAAGAAGTGTAAGCTTCACTCTGTGAAAGAACAGCTCAGCACTGACTGTATTCTTGATATCAACTCTTTGTCTCTTATTCTGAAAACCACTTTGGCTGGAAGCTTGCTGCCAGTCTGGAGGGGCTGCAAAAGAGGCGGATGGGTGTGTGTCTGAAGGAGAGGTGGCCAAGCTGCCCAGATTAAGGCCAAGCAAAGGACCCAGAATGATAGTGTAAGGTACCTGTGACGCAGTGGCACAGCCTTCATCTCCATGGCACATGCCATCTTGGCTCCCGGACTCGCTCTGCTGGTAGCAGTGTGGGAGCCAGCAAGGGGTGATGCAGCACCTGCCACCCACCAGCCTCTCTGTGGGCCACGGAAGCTGTGCTGTTTCTTATAACTCACTGAGTTCTAAGAATATATCAGAAAATCTTTGGGATTCTCTATATGGGTAATTATTTATAAATAGGGACAGTAAAAGCAGAGTCAGTTTCATTTTTCTTTTTTCATCTTCCTTCCCTTACTGCACTGGCTAGAACTTTCTTGATTCATAAATGTGGTGAATTTGTTAATTTTCTAATACTGAGACAGCTTTGGATTGCTTGAATCAACCCCTCTTGGTGGTGGTACACATACACACTCTAACACATACACACACATGTGCATATACACACACAAGCGTACGCACAGATGTGTGCAACATAGAACTACCAAGTGTTTTTATTTCTGTTGTAAGAAAATATTGGAGACTAGGTAGTTTAGTCTCCAATATAAATAGCTTATTGGGCTTATATTCCAAAGGCTGAGAAGTCTAGGAGCACAGCACCAGGGTCCGCTTGTCATCTGATGAGGGCCTTCTTTCTGCTTTGTGACGGTGAGGGTGTCACTTGGCAAGAGGGGAGAAGATGGTGTGGGGCTCTTGTAAAAGTCACTGTCATCATAGTGGCCCCACTTTCAAATGACATTAAGAAAATCGGAGGGTTAAGTCTTCAGGACACGTGCTTTAGGGGGATACATTCAAATGGTAGCAGTTACTGACCTCTATTTTCTAATATTTTAAAAGGTTTTTGTGCCAAAATTCATGAGAGACATGATTCTGTCTTTCTGTGTCTCTTTACTGTGTTGGTGTAGTTATCATATAAGAATAATACTGGCTTCATAAAGTGAATTTCTTTTATTTTCTGAAACACATTATATTGAATATTAATTATTCTCTGAATCTTTAGAATTCACTAGTGATACTATTAGCCCAAAGATCCCTTTTTGGAGAGCTTAAAATTGCATTGACATGCTCTCAGTTTGCAAACTTGGAGCCGAAGTGCAATATCAAGCCAGTTACAAAAAGCAATATTTATAAATAACCCATGAGTCCAAAAAGTCTCAAGAGGAATAAAAGAATGCATGAACTGAATGTGTGGAACTGAAAATGCAACATACCAAAAGGTATCACTAAAAGCAGTGAAGAAGGATATAGTTTTAAAGGCATATTAACTAAAAAAACCAATAAAATGAAATAAGAGGCTAGGCATGGTGTCACACCCTTGTAATCTTAGTGCCTGGAATGTTGAGGCTGGAATATCACCACAGTTCAGGTCAGCCTGGGCTACGTGGTGATTTCAAGGCCAGCCTGAATGACTTAAAGAAACTGTCGTGAAAAACCAAAACAAACAAACAAGGCATACATTTAGAATATCTCAGATCAATATTCTGATCTCTCCACCCTCCCAAAGTCTAGAGAAAGAAGGTAAATCTAAATTATGTGGGAGAAACAGAGTAGTAAAGACAAACTGCAGAAACCAATTACACCGACAAGGCAGGAAGAAAACTCAATGAAACAGAGAGCTGGTTCCTTGGAAAGGCAAATGAAATTAGCAAACCTCTAGCAACTGTAGCAAATGAACAAATACTGCGGACAAATCTAGACATATAAATTTTATAATTTAGATAAAATGGATTTATGGGTTCATTCTCCAAAAAGCACAACTATGATAACCCATGACTATTAAATAGGCAATTTCAATAGGTCTGTAAATGTTATACATATTAAGTTTATAATGGTTTCTTAGTCTACTTGGGATGCTATAAAACATTCCATAAGCTGTGTGGTTTATAAGGAACAGAAACCGTTTTGGAGACTGAAGGTCCACAAATAATATTCTAACATATTCAGTGTCTGGTAAGAGCTCATTTCCTCATTCTGAGATGCTTCTTTCTCATGTGGCAGAAGAGGCAAGGCATCTCTTTGAGCCCTCTTTCATAAGGGCCCTAATCCCAGTCCTGGGGCCCTGCCTTCATGGTGTAATCCACCAGTTCCTTATAGAATCACATTAATGATTGTTTCAAGGCATAAATTTGAAATGGACACATAATTGCTCGGCTCATAGCACTTCCCTTCGATGTTACTCAGGGAGGGGGAGGAATGGCATTTCTGTTTTTCCAGGTCACTTTATTCCAGGTCATGGTAGAAATCCAAGGTCCCCACTTGGCCATTTTTTGCCACGTGGGTAGGGCACAGTTACTGCTGAGGGTGTCCTAGTTCCCTACCAGGTGTCCCCTATGGGCCAGAAGGAAAGCTGCCTTAACATTTTCTCTTTCTGATCTTCACTAGCATGATGGCGAGGATGTCCTTTTACTGCTGAAGTGAGAAAGTCTTACCTCTCTATATTTCCTAACATCATGCTATTGAGTTGGTTGGAGAAGAGGTTAGTGAGGATTTAGCTCTACATTGAATGTCTGTGGGCATGGGAGGAGTAAGACCATAGATTTTTGTGTGTTTTGTTTTTGTCTGGAGTTTTTCTGTGTCAACTGATGACACTTTTGTGTGGAGGTTGGGGTTGTTTATTTTTTTCTTATTGTGTAGGCAGAAGAGGTATTACTGGAACTGTCTTCTCTTGGTCGCATTTCTGGATTGCTGCCTTCTAGGTAAATGCAGCAAAAAGAAAACTCTAGAAGTTCACCACCATATTGTAATATGGATCCTGGCTTGCCTAGCTGATCTGGCTTTCCCTCCAACTTTTGGTCATCTTTTGTCTTTTATATTTAATGCCTGTGATTTTTATTGTAAATTGTGAAAAAAAAACTGGGGAAATTTTATCTTCCCTATCTTCTTTGAAGCAGATGTTTGTCCATGGGCATATTTTCAATATTATGTATGATATGCTTTTTATCTGTCTAATTAAGTTTATGTTATTTAATACAATTAAAGTATATGCTAGAGACTATTGAGCAAACTGGCAAAGCAAATATGTTTATTATGCTGTTACTTTTTTTTTTTTTGGAACAGGGAATTGAACTCAGGACTTCATGCTTGCCAGGCAGATGCCATGTTGCTGAGCTATCCTTCTGGCCCCTGAGGTTTAGAATTGTATAATTTTAAGTCTCTGGATCTCAGAAATAACCCAGTCATTGCTTTTTTACATGCATGGGGCATAGATGTTAAGTGTGCGAGTGATGTTTGTTACAGTTATCTTTGCAAAAATTATTATTCCAGAGTTCTTTCTACTTACTTATGATTCCTTCACTTCCTTAGATGTTCAATGAGTCACTCAAGTTTCTTGAACTTGGAACAGTTTTTTCCCATGGTTTTACAATGTCTCCATAGAGTCATTCTGAGGTAGAAAAATCAGGTTGTAAGAGACCTTCATTAACGTGTGTAGTTCTGTGAGTGATGGAATCTTCTCCAAATATGGATTTAAAAGTCAGGAAAACTCAGTTTATATTTTCAAATCTTCACTCAAAGTGTACAACTAAAACTGTTGTGCATTAGTGTAATAAGATCTATAAAATACTGAAGCCATTCTGGGAAATGTTTGAAGTTCTGGGAGCCATGTCACATTTGCTTTCATTCTGGACCAGTTCCAAAAGTGTAATGTTTGCTATTTGGAAATAATCTTAGGTATCAAATTATAAATCATAAATTTAAAGGTCCTTTTAAAGTAATTCCTTTTGTTCAATAAATGAATTTGCGTTGCTCCACGTAATTCTCCTTGACCCCACTGATGCTCTGATACCTTTCGTTAAGTGGGCTCCAGGAAACCATTCTTCGCTTCTCCAAGCCCCAGCTAAGAGCAGCTGTTCCTTAAGCAGCATTTTTCTCACTTGTTTAGAAGCTAGGGCATATCTTCTTACCTGATTTCCACTCCTGTTCTCTGCAGCTGGAGCTGATACTTTTCATAACAGCCTTTACATATCAACCTTCCCTCATTTTTTCTTTTTCCACTTCCCCTTTCAAGTAAGTTAATCATGTGTGTGCAGGCAAAAGGCCTCTTCTTTCATTCTGGTAGCCATGTTATTTGAAAGCTTCAGTAGGATGCCTGTGGATGGTTTGAGATTATAAACTGAGTGCAAAACATTCAATAATTATAGAAATATTCTAGGATGTGGAATAAGTGAATTTTAATGATATTTTTAAATAATACTGTAATACTTTAGAATTAATTAAAATCAATGCACTGTGAATATAAAGATGATATTTTGATCAGATAGTGTGTGCAAATTATTGTTAAACCCAGTTCAGTAAATTTCAACTATTACAAATTTTATGGCATACAAAATTGCAAGTTTGGTGAGAAAGCTGTTTTTAAGTATAAGACTTGCATAAGTAGCAGCTTCTATAATATTATATGCTTTCCAAATTCAAATAAAGTAACATGTCTTAGCATATCGATAATTTGTTTTCACTCCTGATCACTGAAGCTTTGAAAAAGTATTCATTGGTTCGGTCTAGATACCTTGTTATACCTTAAAAATGTTATAATATTAGAAAATAAATTTTCTATATTGATCACAATAATTAAGTCTATTCCAGTCAAAAGACATACACAGAATAAGTAGTCTAATGTTCTGAAATTTGTTCACAATTTAATTAAGCATACTTTACATAGTGTACAGTCACTTTTCTAATATCATGCTGTTGAGTGTGGTTGGAGAAGAGCTTAGTGAAGAGGACTCAGCTCCCTGTTGAACTTGTGTGGGCGTGGGAGGGCATAAGACCACAGCTTTTCGTGTGTTTTGTTATTGTCTAAAGTTTTTCTGCCTCAACAGATTGCACTGTTTTGTGTGGAATGATTTTAAGTGGACTCTGGACCAGAGTTTGATCTTGTTTTAAAAAAGCAATACCCCATGTTACAAGTTTTTAAACACAACTAATGATTTGTTACATTTAGAAGGGCCAATATATTTAAAATTTAGAGTTGAATTTTCCAACTGACTTTGTACTTGGGATATTAGGATTTAAATGCACAGAACATGCTTTTTATTTTTATTGTATTTTATTTTTGTGGTACCAGAGATTGAACTCAAGACCCTGCACTTGCCAGGCAAGCATTTATTCTACTGAGCTATCTCCCTGGCCCCAAAACATGCCTTTTAAATTATAGGGTGCTATCTTCACAAGTAACTTTAGGAATTATCCCTGAATATTGAACAGGTACAATGTGATAGAAGAAAATACTTATTATCTTACTACTTTCAAGATTCCTTTCTGAAATGAATATATGAAAACAACAATAATGCTTATGGGGACTGAGGAGATGGCTCAGTAGAATAAGTGCTTCCCTGGCAAGCACAAGGGTCTGAGTTCAATCCCAGGTTCTGAAAAAAAAAAAAAAGCTTATGACTGTTTTTCTGTTGAAAGGCTAGATTTGAAAAATATTATCCAGAAAGTACCATTGTACATGTATACTTTATGACTTATTTTGAGTATTATTGCTATGTTTGTAAGAGAAATATTTTCTTTGTGTTTGATTTCTAGTTTAGGAAACTTATGCATAGTGAAATGCACAAAATTTGAATTTAAATATTCAGTAAGTTTTGAAATAGAAAGGTAGACAGATAGATAGAATGATGGACAGATAGATAGATAGATAGACAGATAGATAAGCTACCAAGTCAACATATACACAATTTCTATCTCCCATGGAACTTTCTCTTGCCTCCCCACTCCTTATAGTACCTCCTGCCCAACTGCAGTCAGATTAATTTCCATTGTTTTCAAGCTGTGTGAGGTCTTTCAGGTTAGATCCATTTCTTTCAGTATAATTGTGGAATTTATTTACTGTAGTCTTTATAATTTTTTTCTCTCATTGTTGTATCATTTTCCTTATGAATATTTCATTATTTTCTGTGTCCATTTGTAAGGTGTTAACATATGGACTGTTCTATTTTGGTGGGCATTATGGAATATATTATAAATAAAAATACTTGAGATATTTTTGTGCAAATAATTTTTTGTGTGGAATCACTGGGTGATAGAATATATGCATGTTCACCTTTTCAAGAAAACCAAAAATTGTCTAAAGTGGAGCTTTTATTAAGTATGTACTAAACAGTGATGTATGAGATTTTCAAGCACTTCTCAACTTCAGTAGAATTTGTTATTACTCTTAAATTTTCATCATTTTCTTTGGTCTAAAAGAATATTCATCTTAATATAACTTTAACTTCTATTTATTTATGACTAAGGATGTGGGATATGCCCAGGTAGTTATTGGACACACATTTAGTCAGTGCCATACAAGGTAGCATGGGATTATACAAATGATGGTATAAACTGGAAATGTGCCACACAATCTTAATAATCTGTTGGGGAAATTATAATGGTTCTGAGATGTTCAAAATTTGGGTGATATTAAAATCTCTTGCTATCAGGCATGAATGCATAGAAAAATAATATTAATATTTAGCACACTATTTTTTTTGTCTTTTTGAGACAGGGTCTTGCTATGCAGTCCAGGCTGACCTTAAGCTGACTTTGTAGCCCAGGCTGGTCTCGAACTCACAACGCTATTCCTGCCTCAGTCTCCTGAGTACTGGGATCACAGGCATCACTACCACATCCAGTGTTTAGTGTGCTATAATTTAAAACATTAAAAATATTGAGAACTAGTGTTTTGTATCTTTGTAAAAATTTGTTGAGGATTTTTAAAAAAGAATATGAAAGAAGAAATACAGAATTTCAAAAGATGGTAGGAAATTAACAATGGTTGTTGTCTTGCATGTTGTTATCTGTGAAGTCATTTTGTTTCATTGTGTACCTTACTATATGGAAGATGACCTGTTCTGTGGCTGCAGGATTGTTACACTCCTTGAAAGTCTGGGTTAGTTTTCAGCATTTTGTCCCTTGTGTTTGTAGCATAGTGGAATATCTGCAAGAGCTCTCCTAATGGGAAGCTTTCGCTTGCATCACCTCCTGTGGAACATCATCCTTTATCTTTCCTTCTAGTCACCTTTCTCTTTTATATCCATAATGTTGTCTTCATTAAGTTTCTCTGATCCCCAGTCTGAAGGCTCACTGCTGACAAGGCCAGGGCGAGCTATGTCTTCTAAAACATCTTATATGTCTGATTCACATTTATGTTCAGGATTCCCACTTTGTCTGCTTTGCTTCTTTCTTTACTGGCCTGCACATCAGAAGAGCTCATGGCTGGGAGAGGAGCAGGCCCTGGTGCAATCACGTGACTCCTGCCTGTGATTTGCGCTCAAAGGCACGTGGCTCGTCAATAGAAGACTTTGAAAAAAAAAGTGATTGATAACTGCTTTGAGTGTGTATCACTTATTTTAGGCAGTAATATTGTGAGTAAAAGTCTACCCCTAAAATTTTTATTTTATTAAATTATTCACAACAAATATACAGTAGTAACAAACTCGAGCTGGTTTGATGGGGAAGTGTTATTTAACTAAATCTTAGCACCAGAAATTTGAACATTTTGTAACGTGTAGAATGAGGACAGTGTTTCTCTGGCAAATTCTCTGTTCAAGGCTGTGACACATTTTTCCTGAACATGTTTGTCCTTTTCATATTGAATTTTATCAGTTGTATTTTTTAGATATAGGTCCTTAACTGTAATTGATATTTGTTTTCCGTGACAATTGCCTAAGGTAAACAAATCACAGGAGGAAAGATTTATTTTCACTCACATTTTTACTTTGTATTTTTTTTATGTTTTTAGTACAGGGTCCTCAGAGTCTTGCTACACAGATCGGACTCACAGTGATCCTCCTGTTTTCAGTCTCCCAAGCACTGGGATCACGGTTGCGCGCCACCACACCCAGTCTCGATCACCTCATTGCTCCTCGGGGGCAGTGCCTGCACGCATGCCAGGGATTGAACCCCGGTTGCTGCGCCTGCATAAGCAAGCACTTTAGTCCCCTGAGCTATCTGGATGGCCCTTCACTCACATTTTTAGAAGGTTCAGTTCATGGTTACCTGGCTGCACTGCTGTTGGGCCTGTGGTAAGACAGCATCATGGCGGGCAGTGGGTGGTAGAGCAAAGCTGATCACCTCACGGAGTTCAGGAAGCCCAGAGAGGAAGACGCCGAGGTCTTAATAGTCCCTGTAAGTGCACATCCCCAGTAATCTAACTTCTCTCTGGTAGAATCTAACACTAATATTCTGCCATCTTGTAGTAACACCAAAGGTTCCACACACCTTTGGCTTATAAGCCTCGAGGGGACATTTAACATTCAAGCCAAAGCTGAGGATCTGGCTCAGTGTACAGCCCTTGCCTGGCAAGTGTAAGGTCATTATTTTGATTCCCAGAAAAAAAAAAAAGAATTAAAACAAAAAAATTTAAGCCATAACATCTCTTACTAGATGTCTCTATAACAGACAGCATCCTCTAATCAAGAGCTTGGCTATTTCTGTAAATGTACCTTTGGATATTAAAATGATTACAACTTTGATGAATCTAGTTAGTAATTTTTAATCTCATGATACTACGTTTTGTGTCCAGCCATGGTTATAGGAGTACAATTTGTCAAAGGTAATCTTGGAAATAACCAAAATGCCCATCAGGGGGCTGGTGAGATGGCTCAGTGGTCTAAAGCACCTACTTGGAACAAGCTTGGCAAA
>NDGM011200493.1:0-13137 GCA_002564305.1 Octomys mimax | reverse complement strand
GGGACAGAGCAAGAAAGGACAGAAAGCAGCAGCTGTAGGAAAAGCTATGGAGAGGCACAGTAGAGACCCCATAATTCTTGGCTGGATAGTGGCTCTGCATTTTATGCTGAAAACTGTCCAAATAGGCAGTTGAGAATGCCTGGAAAAGAGATAGCAGAATCATTCCCAGGACTGAATAAGGGTTGGGATCATTTGGCTTTGAAAGAGTAAATAATGTCCCTCTGTCTTCTGAAAGTCTGGTAACGGATTTACACCAGCAGTGGACTGATTAATAGGGGCAAGTGTATACAGAGAGAGTTCATGGGGAATCTCAGAAAAGGGAAGTGAACACATTCAAAGACACTGGGATTTGGAAGAGTATTTAGTATCCTGGGTATGGAAAGGAATAGGATTAGGGCGTGTGTGTGTGTGTGTGTGTGTGTGTGGTTGTGTATGTGTAGTGGACAATCTGTGGAAGGGTGAAGGGAGAGAATGAGAATGTCCTCAGCTGTACGGTTACGGCTGCCTTGATGTGCTGAAGTGATTCAAAATGGTTACCTTTCATGGTCATTTTGATGTTAGGAAGATCCAGAGGTGATCCAGTGCCAGGTCTGGTGAACACACACGAGGACGTACATGCTGTTCCTGCGAGCCTGCCTCTCTGTTAGATGGCACTTGGCAGCAGCGCTCACCTTAACTTTGATCCTACATCATAAAGCTACACACGAAAGAGGACTTCCAGCCCTGCTTCACAAAATGACAGAACAGTGGGATGACTGTGTTAAAAGTGAGGGGAAGGGCCCTGGGAGATGGCTTAGTGGAATAAGTGCTTCCCTGGCAAGTGCAAGGGCCTGAGTTCAATCCCCAGTACCACCAAAAAAAAAAAAAAAAAAAAGTATTTGGAGTCGTATTTGTGGAAATGTCTTTTATTTTAAAATTTTTTCAAAATTTAAATACATATATTTTTTGAGCAGCTCTTGTACATGCTATAAAAGTTAATTTGTGCAGATAAGAAGTCTTTCCTGTAACGCAAATTGTTTCAAGGCAGAACTGTCAAAAAATAAGTAGGATTGTAAGTCTGTCTGGGCAAGGCACCCGCTTCCAGCTTCTCCGGATATGCAGTCTTTCCTGGCTGATGAGCTTATCGGAGAAGATGATCCGTGGCGATTCTCTCTCCTTTGGAGGTCTGTTGTAAGTCAGATAAAGGAAGCTCAGAGAAAACCTGTGTATCTGCGGCCTCCCAAGTGCCTGAATTTAAAGTACTCAGTATATCTAGATCTCACACTCGGGGGTGGCATGCCCTGAGGTCCCTCAGTTGACACTGACCAGCGCTGAAAGCCCTCTAATAAGGAGATGTCCGAATCTTCAGAAGGGCATCACCTGAATAATTGGTCTAAATTAGCTCTAGACTGTAGGCTGCACTAAATCTTCCCCAGCACAGCCCAAAACCAAGACTTGAAAGGACACAACTGACTCTAAATACCTATGAGTCAGAATAAAATCACATACTATTGAAAGAAAGCAATCAGCACCCACCAATTTAAATTGTATAATGCTGGCAATCCCATCAAAAACTGTCAAACACGAGAAGCAGGAAAATATGGACTATAAGCAAAATAAAACTCACTCAAGAGAAACATATGCTACAATGACAAACATGATAGAGATTGCAAACAGAAACGTTAAAAGTGGGGATGATAGTACATAAATTCACAACGATAGAGAAGGACATTGCCTCACTGAAAAGTAGAAGAAATAAAAAGACTTATATGTGCTCCTTTTAAAAAGCTGAAATAAAAATAATTCACTGTATGGGATCACAGAGGATCAGGCATTGCATAAAAAAGGACAGCGAACTTGAATATGTACCATAAAAGGTATTCATGGTGAACGGCACACAGGGAAAGAAAAAAAGCTGCTCCCACACTAATGAACAGAGACTTAGTAATGTGTGCAAAAATACCAATTGAACTTAAAAAAAAAACCAAAACAGAACTCCCCCTGCAATAAAACAGAGTTTCAAAACAGGCTAGTAGGAGAGTAACAATAACAAACACATTGTGCATTGTAGTCACAGCGGTTGTTCAGAGTGCAAGATACAGACATGAAATATTGTCCCAAAAGGCATTAGTGCAAAACTTTCTTTTCAGTGAACTGAGAGAAACCAGCTGTGTACTGTCTTAGCCATCTCGGGTATATATATCCAAGATGATAGCTTTGTGCCTAGCGTAGTAATGATTGCATGAGTCAATTTCTCTAAGTACTTTTTACCCAGAAGATCCCTATCTACATGTGTTCTGTTATTACTTAATTCAGTAACTGGACCCTTTATTTACTTACTATATGATTGTAGTAAGAATTAATGCTTTGCATACTGCACATCAATAAACATGACAGAATGACTTTCGTTTTATATGTCTTTGCTGTATTATGTGTAATTCCTGTACCTGGAGTTGATAGGTCCTATTTTTTTGAGAAATGTAAGGTTCCATGTCTTGTGGAACCATGTTCAGTGATGTACCAACTACAGAGCACCACCTTTCCAAGGACAGAAGCCTGGAGCGACGTTGGCCTATCTCCTTGCACATGAAACGAGGACAGCCTTTAACTTGCCCATCCTGAACAGTTGAAGCCCTTGCTTCATCCACAGTAACCAGACCATGGAGAAAATGGTAATAACGACCATGAAGACCATGGTTAAAATTTACCATCATGGTCCATCTTTGCTGAAATTAGCATGTGCACAAATCCTTAAATCCTTTCTGGATTCACAGTTTCTCACAAGGTTGGTGCCCGTTCATTTGGTCACCTGACCATTGGTGAATTGTTTTATGGGCTTTTCTGGGCCAACCGCCAGCAGTGGCCAGTTTACCAGAGAGGATTCCTCATGCCATTCCAATTTGGGTAAGTAAATAGTTTTCAGTGTGCTAGCAAGCCATAGGAAAGCCATTTACGACTGGCTGAGCACACGCAGTCCAATTTTTTGAAGACCTTCAGGTCTCTTTTGCTAGCTTTGTCTGCTCCTTCACATTTGTTACAGCTCTTACTTTTTTCTTATTTTATTGCTTGGTGAGATCCCCCACGACGATGTTGGGTGGGAGCAATTGCTGATAATTGATACAGCTGTTCTGTCTTCCACTTCAATGGAGAGGTTTTAGCATTCGGTGTGTTTCCTGCTGCAGATTTCTAGTAATACAAGCACTTATGGAGGAGTAGCTAAGTGGCAATAGTCTAAGCACATTATTGGTGTTAGCCATTTCTTGTAAACATTTGTTTTTCAAAGGATGAAGCTAAAGTAAGGAGATGTTAAGGAACGGTCTTTTTCATAGTGCACTATATTTTGTACGTTTTGATGGGAAAACAAAGTAATGCAAAGATTATGTGCAAACTAGGAATAAATATGAGCAGGACGAAAAGTAGGGCCTGTTTCTCATTTTTTAAAAACAAGAAAATTAGATTAGGCTTTCTTTCAGATGTTTTCCTGCACCTCTACACGGGAAGTGATGGTGATATTCGCCACTTCGTGGGAGGGCTACAAGGATCAGACCTAAGTCAGAGTTTTCAGACAGTGTGTCTTGGGATCTTAAATTCTTTGAATCCCTTGAGACTCAGAAACAAGGACGATTATCTTTCTAAGGTAATCTAGGAAGGTATTTTTAAAGCTACAATGTTGCTGAAAACTGTAGCCCCAGTTGTAGAATAAAACCGAGCCATCCATCCACCTCCTCGCATCTAGGGAATGTGCTGGAGGCTCCAGTCTACTGCCCCAGGGGGCGCTGGTATGTTACACCGACTATAGATTGTCCGTCTCCCTCCGGTAGGATGGGGCCGCGGGGTCCCACATGGCTTAGCCTCACATCGAGTCTGGTGGGTCGGTAGCAGCTCAGCTCGTGTGCGTGTGCTCAGAGTGGTTAAATGTTCTTAATTTTGTTTTCTTCACTCCTTCTAACTGTGCTGGACAGAGGCTTAGGCTTTGGGGTATGACATGCGGGCTGTACCTGCAAGATTTGAGGGAAGATCTTAAAAGAGTGTTGTGTGCGACAAAGAATGAAAAGCACATCCAAGAGAGGAGAGTTTGACTCTCTCTGGGTCCTAAGAAAGCCATTTAAGGGGCTCGCTGGGCCCCTTAAAGGAAGGGGTAATTGTGCTGCGCTTCGAAGCATCAGTAGAAGTCAGAGGATGAGCGAAGCTGGAATAAAACCCAGAACTATATAGCATGTAAAACTTGACAAGGCTTGGTGACTCTGAATGCAGTAGTGAGGAGAGGAGACTTTTTTCCCAGGGCCAGTCCAGGGGCTCCAGCTTGGGATTTTCACTAAATGGGGAGAGGGAAGACTGGGTGTGGTGACGCGTGCCTATAATCCCAGCTCTTGGGAGGCTGTCATAGGCAGATCACTACGAGTCTGATCTAGTAGTGAGATCCTGAACACCCTCCCCCCCCAAAAAAAAAAAATTAGTCACTAAATGGGAAGAGGGAAACCGTCCTGTACAGGTGTATGAATTCCCGGAGATGATGTGTGGGAGAAGCCAGGTGCATAGGACGATCCCGCGAATGCCTGCTCTCCATTTCCCCATGGAGGTGAGAATTCCACCTTTAGTGTTACTTGGAAATAAAATGAAGACAGGGGATTCAGCCATGGCTGGGTTTCCTGTCGACTTTTGGTCTGGCGGCATCTGCACTGACTTCGGTCAGTGAAATGGAGCCCCGCGGAGCAGCACATGGCAAGGGGCAGCTTCCTAAGTCATCGTTTCAAAGTGCCACATAGACTAAGTGATGGCTGGAGTAGCACAGGGAGGCTAGGAGTATTCGGGCTGAGGGGGACATGGTAAGTGGCAGGCACCGCATGAGAGGATGCAGTTGCTTTTACTGCTAGGCCAGTAGGCACAGCTTTCTCTCTCTCAGGTTATCTTTACCTGCGGTTGCCAGCACGTGGGGCTTCTTAGCTACCCCTGGCTTTTTAAAAAATTAATCTCATGGGGAAACAAATAGCAGTGAGACGGTTTCAAAACAGGTTAATAGGACAGTTACAATAATTAATTCATTGCGTATTGTTGTCTTTGTAGTAGTTATTCATAATACAAGATGCAGACGTGATATCCTGTCCAATCAAGTCAACAACTTCTGCCATTGCCAGTCCTATGGATAACTCACTACTGTTATGCTACTGGACTATATTGATTATTTTGCTGAATTCACGCACCTATAATATTTAAATGGCAAGGGAGTACCCATCTCTGACAAAACTAAACAAAAAAGAGGGATAAAAGTGAAGGACCATTTTGTATCTGTATCTACAAAATAGAATAGATATACAGCTACTTTTAATTCAATGAGAAGAAAAATTTGTACTAATAGTGTTTTACTTTTAATTGAGAGGTGACATTTAGTCCTTCATTCTGTCGCTAGTGCTGCTCTCCTTATCTGTCCCACTTATCATTCTTTGAGGGCAGAAAATCTACTCTGTATTGGCTCAATCTCCTGCCTTCATGCAGTTTGCTGGCTCTGAGGATCAACCTGGCACAGCCCTGGGCATATTGGTGGAGAATGCCCAGTATGGCTTCAAGTCCGTCCTCCCCAGATTTCAAACTCAGCCTCCCCGGGACCTGGGGAATGCTGCTGCCCAGTGGTCTCTGACTATGGCTCCAACATGCCCAGAGTAACAGAGCTTTTGGCACAGCTGTGAGAGATTTCCTAGTTCAAATTCGAAGGCTGCTTCCCACTAGAGGGGAATGAAGACAGTAGGTGAGTACCCAGCCCTTGGCCCTGGCACTGCCTGCCTCTAAGAGGCAGGGAGGTCCATGCCAGGACAGGGAAACTCAGTCACCGTGCTGGAGGGGCAGGAGGCTTTTAGTCAAAGTGGCAGTCATTTGGGACCCCTGATACCATCACTCAGCAGGTCTGGTTACTGCTCCCTGCATCCCTGAAGCACCAAGGAGAACCAGGGGAGACCCGAGAAGGGGCTGAGGGAGGGCTGAGGGAGAGAACTGAAATGCAGCTGGCAGGAGAGGAGGGGACGGAGGGAGGAGGGCAGGAGGAAAGGGAGGGGGCAGCAGAATCCGGCCAAAGTTCTTACTTTCTGGATGAAAAACAGCTCCTCAAATCATTCTCTCAACCATAGGGATGGAGCTCTCTCTCTCTCTCTCTCTCTCTCTCTCTCTCATTCTCTCTCTCTCTCTTCCTTCCTTCCTTGCAAGAGAAAGTGGTAGTCCTTGAGGAAAGAGCAAAGTCTTTTTAAAACATAAAATTCCATTCATGCACAACAGCACAGGGGCTGTTGGCCAATTTCTATGGGCACACAGCCCATCCCACCTGCACTAACGGGTGTGTCCATCCGGCTTGCAGGTGCCAGCGAAGATGTGGGGCCTTCTCTTTTCTTCAGGGAGCAGTTGGTCCTGGAGGGACTGTTGTAGGCAAGCTCTGGCCTTATTGAAGAAGGTCTCTCCTCAGCGAGTGCCCCATTATCTGGGGAGAGGTGCCCCAGGTCCACAGAACAGACTTACTGCCATGGACCTGGAGCCAGGGGTTTCTGCCTGCGTTCATCTGACCATCTTATCTGGTCATTGTTTTGCTACTAAATTAAGATTAAGGAGTTAAACCATGCGTGTGACAATCTCTGGTCATATTCTTATATGGGCCTATGTATCATGCCAAACTCTACTTCCACTTCTTGCAAAGAAGACAGGACCAGAAGGGCTGGGGGTATAGCTCAGTGACATAAATGCCTGTCTGGCAAGCAAAAAGTCCTGAGTTTGATCCCTGGTGCTGAAAAAAAAAAAAAGACAAGACCATATAATTCTCAATGCATTAGTTTAGTTCTTTGATTATCATTGTCCAGCTAAAGGAAATTTCCGTTCCTGGCCAGTTTCATTTATACCAAGATGAAGATCTTTTCTTTTTATCCTCCCATAATATATTTTCCCCCAGACCTAATGTTAACTAAAAGCTTTGCCTACGTTAGCTCACTGATTCTGACCATAATCCTACCAGATAGGTGTAGTTTTCATCCCCATTTCACAGATAAAGAAAATGAGGTCTAGAAAGGTTAATCACCAGCATAAAGTAATAGCATAAGTAAGGCAGGTGGTCACCCAAGGTTTCTGATTCTTGGCACAACTTGAAGTGTCATCTAGTCAGTGTGTCACCACTCACAACCACTCATGACTGCAGTTTTCTTTCTCTTCTTTTATTGGAGAAATCCTGCAATCTGCTCATGCTGAGGGGCACCATGTGTGAGAAGTAGGCTCTGTGCTTGAGCATTGGAAGCTTCAGGCGGGAACTGAACCTGGTGCTACAACAGGGGAGAGACTTAGTGCTCTAGGAACACAGGGTAGATTGGCCAGCTCGCTTTTTGCTGGGAATAATATCAGGAGCCACAACTCAAAGGAGGACTTGGTTTATTTGACTCACGGTTCCAGGAGATGCAGTCCATGGTCACTGCCTCTGAAGCAGAAACGTCATGGCAGAAGGACAAAAGGACACAAAACATCTTGGAGACTAGACACACAGCAGGAGCACAGCTTCTGAGAGGAAGGGGCTGGGGCCTACCCATAGAGCCCAAAGTCATGTCTCCACTGCCTACTCAATCAGAAGTCAATGGTCTACCTTGACTGTCACATCAAGGAAGGAACGCCCTGTGCCAGAATGCAGGGCTGTTTGCCTTCAAAGAGCCTTCCAGAGAGAAGGCATTGTAGGGTCAAAGTTATGGAGACAGGTGTGGAGGATTCCACCTGGTAGGGTCTGGGATGGGCTACATGGAGTCAAGTCAGCAAGGGCCCTATGGCCAGGGGTCAAGCTTGGATTTCAATCAGTGCTCAGTGGAGCTTTGGGCAGGGAAGTGACGGGATAAGAGCAGTGTCTAAAGAATGTTTGTGAGCTGACTTGCCCTCTATGCAGGCCCTTTCCCTCCCAGACATGCCTGTGAGGAGTTCTTATCTCCACCCCTCATCGATTTCTAGGTGAGTTTTCTCCTCCTTGGTATTTAAATGAGCTGTTTTCTCTCAGGAGGAAAGAAATCCCCTAGTATTTCCAGATCTGTGTGAACTGGGGATGTTTAGCTACAGAGCAACAACCTGAATAAACACCAACCAGGTTGACTCTAGTTTCCTCCACCACAGATTTTTTTTTGAAGAGCTCTCCATGTATTTTGGCCCCATTATTTATAGTTCTCATTCTTTTCTAAGATTTGTTCTTATCTTTACTTTTTGAGATAGGCTCTTGCTATGTATTCCCAGGTGGCCTTGGACTCACTTTGTAGCCCAGGTTGGTCTCAATGTATAGTGATCCTCCTGACTCAGCCTTTTGGGCACTGGGACTGCAGGCCTGTGGCCGCTGTACTGCAGCTCAAGAAGCTTTTCTTTCTTAGTCACTATTAAAAGAATATGTCATACATGCTTGGAACATCTGGTTTTGGCCCACAAGGAATTCTGGGATGAAGTCTCCATGGAACATCTAAGAATTTGGTCACGTGGCTTCTACAGGGCCCATTACAATTATGCACTGGAATCATTTCAGAGCCTTGGAAGTTTTCTTCTTTGTGGCTCTCTTTAAGTCTAGGAGACATCAAGGTCCTGGATTATGGAATTTTAATTTTAAATCCTTCTGGGTGACTTTATTTGCTCTTTGCCTGCCTCTCCAGCCCTTTCACAGCATGGGCTCAGAGTCAGTCTTCTCTCAGCCTCTGAACATTTTCTTGACACATAGGGCTGGAAAGTTTTGTTTTTGCTGTGGGTCAATGTTGTCCTGTGTCTTGTAGGGTGTGCAGCAGCACCCCTGGTTCTTTCTAGTAAATACAAGTCTCAGCCTCTCAGCCATGGCAACAAAGATATCTCCTGCCACTGCCAAAGTCCCCAAGGGTAGAAACTGCTTCTACCTGGAGCCACTGGTCTCATCTGTGCTTCAGTACCAGATTCTTTATGTTGCATGGCCTTGGCAAGTGGCTGGAACTTCCAGGAACACTTCACTTGTTCAAAGAAATGGAAATCATTGTATTTACTTCTCAGGATTGTAAGACCAGAGCTTGTCAAGTGCAATCAATTCTTGGAAAACTTGAATCTGCCTTCCCTACCTCCTGCACACTGTCTCCCAGCCTAGGAATCCTTTCTTCTGTTCAAATGGGTCTGGGTTTCCCCAGAGTGCTATCCACAGTGAAATTGTTAAGTGGAATTTTGCAGAAGGGCAAACGATTGGCCCTTCTCTGAGGCATAGTTTGCTGGTGTGTTGGCTTTCTGTACTTCTGTAGTTGCCCCAGTTGAGGCATGTAGCTGGGGAGCTGCCCACTGAATGCAGTGGTGGAGCAGAGTCCGGTCCATGTTGATCCACGTGCTCTTATTGCTGGTGGTCTTCATTCTTGCTTGCTCACTATGCACAGCCCACTTTTCCTTCCTTGTACTTGTAGGTTTTTAAGAAGGCTTGCTCCTTGTGTCCCTCTCTGTGTGCAGTGCACAAACAGTTAACGGTACCAGGCTTGGCTGGCTCCCCAGTCCCTGTAGACTGCACTGGAAGGATTGAATGAAATGGATAGTGCTAGCGTTACATGACTCAAATCCCCATAGAAAGAGTAGCTGAGCGGACAGGAGGAGTGACCCAGAGGGAACAGCTGTCAAGGGCAGCTATTGGTTTATCTTTCATGGAAAGAGAGAAGTAATGAATTCTAAATGAAGAAGAATGAGAGGCAGGACAGTCTGTGGGGCAGTAAGGCTACCACAGTGTGCGGGCACTCAGGAAGGATGGCTGCTGCCTCGCGGCTCCAGCTCCTGGGGCAGTCTGTGGGGCGGGCCAAAGGTGAAGAAGCTGGAGCTTGTGTTCCTCGTAGGCAGGAGCCCATGGCAAAGAGAGCAGACTCTGTGCAAGTGCATGCTTCCTGGGGGTCGGTGGCGGCACAGGCAGCCGGGACAGCCCTGGGCACTGATTTCACCACGCAGGGTACCTTGGCTTCCTGTGCTGCGTCTCTTCCCACCCTATGTGAACGGTGGCCCTGTGAGATCTAGCAGCAGTGGGGGTTGCTAAGGGAGGCAGCAATTCTGCAGAAAGAGGTTGGGCTTGAGAGAGAAGCAGTTCCTAACTTCCAACTTGGCTCATTTGTCTTCTGAACCCGTGGCCCTCACGTGAGGTGAATCCCTTCACCTCATGCTGACTCTGCTTCCTAAGCTTCAGAATGGGAAGGGACGATGATGCCTAGCTGGTAGAGAGCTTGTAAGGATCGGCCTCGTGTGTATCCAGTGTGCAGCCCACCACATGGCCTGTATTATTATCTATGGTGCCAGCTAAGGCTCAGGGCTTAGAAAAGGCTTTGATGAGCTCCCCGAGCTGGGAGACAGCAGAGCCAGGACACACGCCCAGGTGAGCTGATTGCAGGAACCAGCTCCCTTCTCCTCCCTGGACTGTGGTCACCAACCATCCGGGCACAGCAGCGCCAGGCAAGCTGGTGATGAGAGCAAGGACTCATGTCTAAGAATGAGGCTTCTGGACTCCTCCCCCAGGATCTGTATGCTGACCACTGACCACTCTCTGGATTCCAGATCTTTTTTTTTTCTTTCTTTCTTTTCTTTTCTTTTTTTTTTGTATTTTAGAGAAGGGTCTATATGGTGTTCAGGGTCTCACTACTAGATCGGACTCATAGTGATCTGCCCGTTCACAGCCTCCCAGAGCTGGGATTATAGGCACGTACCACCACGCCCAGTCTCAATTGCTGTCTCAGCGCACCCAGGGACGGAGCTGGCATGGCAGGCCTGGGGATCCAATCCCTGGCCCCTGAGCCTGTTTACAGTGCTTTAATCTGCTGAGCTATTCGTCCAGCCCCTGGATTCCAGATCCTAAGTGGCTGGAAAAGTAGCCAAGTGGGGGACTCTGAGCACTAGAGTGGGCAGGTCTTTCTTCCATCTGCCTCCAGGCTATAGCATGGGCGCTGCTGGGCTGCTGGGCTGATGGGCATGGGAGGCTACTGTAATCCTCAAGGCTGACTGTACTGAAAACAAGTGCTGAGATGAAAATCTTGGAAACAGCCCAAAGGCCCATTATGGATGAATGAAGAAAGAAGATGTGAGGATTTTATCCAGTGGAGTACTACTCAGCCATAAAGAAGGATACACTTGAGACAGTTCTAGATAAATGGGTGTGCCTTACTCTTAAGAGCTAGTGCTCTTAATTCAAATAAATCGAATCAAGAGGGATTGAAGAGAGGGGAGGGGAATGGGGAAAAAAAGACCTGCACTATTTTCTGTACAGGTACAAATTCCCTAGGATGAATGTGATCACTGTATATATCTTAAATGTATCTTAATTAATATAAAAAAGAAATTGGAGCAAAGAAGGCAAGGAGAGCACATCACAGGGCCGATGTATTTCTGGCTGTCATGAAGCACTGTGCCGAGAGCCAAGAGACGAGTTAAGGAACCATTAAGGAACAAAAAAGAGGAGGCGAGCATTTTAAGTGAATAAATCACACGGACGTGGAAAACCAAGTGACCTGAAGGAAGACAAGGTGGAGGAAGTAGTTGTGTGGTGATTTCAGGTCTCTTGCTGGGCCTCTTTGTCTTCTGGGAGTTGGGGCCCACACAGCACCCCTGTGTCTCTCCAGGTGTTCCTCTCTCTGTTCTTCACAGCCAAGTGCTGCTTGACCAGGACAACAAGTAGTCATGTAACAGGGGATTATTTTTTTGGCTTTAAATTGCACAAGGCTCCTGATTTATCAGTTTTAAGGGAGAAATCCATGGGCCTGTGTTTCCATGATTGTTCACACTAATCTGAGTGACTTTAAGCATTTATTTTAGGAATGGACTGGAAGCCACGATTGTTAATCAGTGCTCTCCTGGATTTGATCTCTGGGTCATGACTTTAGGTCAAGGTGGTAGCAATTGATCTTTGCAACTAGGTGCTGTGATTTGCATAGTTTATATGACATTACCTGAGTGCTTCCATGCAATTTTAGGGGCTACAAGGTTATCCCCTGTCTGTGCTTTCAACTGGCTTTCTGAAGTGGATGAGACAGCAATATGTGGTCCTCAGTGTGTGTGTGTGTGTGTGTGTGTGTGTGTGTGGCTGTGTGTGATTTTTTTTTTTTTAAATTCAACATCCAAGCAGTCTACTCCAACTGGGACAAGCTTTGGTGAGGCAGACAAAATTCAAGGTGATTTGATTTCCTGATAAATGGTGCATTTGGTAAGTGGCAAACACTAAAAGAGAACCATGATTCCCGAAATCCATCATTAATGGTATTAATTCATCTGTGCTGGGGAAATGAAAGACCCAGTGTGAGTGCACGGTAAGGTGGAGGGGAGATGGGCCACACAGAGTGTGTGCCCAGCTCATGGCTGGGCAGAAGGGTCATTGTGTAGCCTGGCGGAAGGCCCCCTGCCGTGGATAGAGCCTCCGTTCTGCTGTCTGGAGGGCTGTGTGGCTCTTGTCTACTGCAGCATAACCTCTTTGAGCCTCAGCGCTCACATCTGTAAAATGGGAAACAACACTCCATCTCCTAGGCGTGTAGAAAGAGTTAGTGGGATGGGCTCCCATAAAAGGAACCGCTGTTTAAATCATTGTGGATTACAGCACCTCAGGAGGCAGTTAGCACCCCAGATTCTGCCTAGCCCTTCATTTCCTGCAGAGCAACATGCCCTTTAATTAATTAACTAATTAATTAATTAAAATAGTATTTTTGGGCTGGGAAGATAGCTCAGTGGCATAAGTGCCTGCCTGGAAAGCACAAGATCCTGAGTTCAATCCCGGGTACAAAAAAATTGCCCATTAATTTACAAAATATTGAGTTTCAGTATGGGATTTGTATTCATGAACATAACAGTTTCATCATGCCCTCTCCCATTACCCTTCCCTACATCCTCTTCTCCTTCCCTGTTGTTTTTCCCCTCTTACCTAATAATAGGAGATTTGTCATCTCTTTTAGATTCCACATGACAGGGAGAACATGTGACATCCGTCCTCCTCAATCTCGCTTATTTAGCATAATGACCTCCAGTTCTATACATTGTGCTGTAATAAACACAGATATGCACGCATCCCTATAGTGTGCTGACTTTGCTTCCTTTGAGTGTATACTAAGGAGCGGTACAGCTGGGCCATCGGTGCCTCTAACTTTAGTTTTTGAAGAAACTGTACACTGATTTCCACAGGGGTTGTTCTAATTTACATTCCACTATCAGCGTAGA
>NDGM011200489.1:0-15684 GCA_002564305.1 Octomys mimax | reverse complement strand
CCAATTTGGTTTGAAACTGTCTCATTGCTATTTGTTTCTCAATAAAATTATGAAAAGAAAAAACGATACAAGAGCAATAAAAATAAATAAAAAGATCAGCCAGTGATTTATAGAATAAAATGTTCAAATGCAACTAATTTGTGATGGATAACAAAACTGTAAGAGGCTTATATTTTCAACTATAGTGGATTGACTTAACTATAACTTTTTTCCACCAGCACTGCTGGTCAATGATAAAGGATTTGTGTGGCATGCACGGGGCCCTGAGTTCAATCTCAAGTGAAATAGAATAAAATAGTGCTCTTGGGACACATTTAAAGCCAAAGAGGTAATTCACAACATAAATCTAAAATCAAAGTGAAAAATAAAGTTGCATATATCAAAAAAAGTAAAAAGAAACTAATCATTATATTCCTTTGTTTTACTAGCATGTGTCTCTAAATTGCTGCCTAAACTAGCCTCTGAATCTTTTTAATAGATGATAGAAGTTATAAATCATAAGTGTGATCTTGTCAACTACAGCTATGGAGAAGCAACTCACTGGCCAAATTCTGGGTGAGTATTCTTGGTAGTTTTTAGGCATAGACCCCTGTCTAATGAAAAGGAATATTTTAAATGACTGCTTTGAACTTTGCAGTGGACAAATGATAGTTGTCCAGTTATTGAGTAACTTATATCTCCAGCACCCCAGGCTGCCAAGGCCACGTCACATCTTTGATGTCAGTGCCAGTGTCACTCAGGTCAGAGCCTCCCTTCCCAGGATGTTGTGGGCTGGGGTTGCACACCTGGTGGCTCTTCTGAGACTTGCAACCATCTAGCCCTCTGATCTTCCTGTGCTGGCTTCACTCCACCCTCACTTGTCAGCCATTTAGTTCCAAGGGGCAGCCCCTTACTGCACTTACTCATCCCACAAGCACCTGAACACTCCTGGAGTAGCCTTTAGTGGACAGACCCTCAGACTCGCTGCAGCCCTGCCGTCCCCGCAAAGCTTGCTGCTGGCTGTGTGTATTTGCTGCCTCCACTTGTTCGATCTCCTCATATCCCCTGTACTGCATTGTGCCTTGCATCCCCAGGCCTCTTCTCCCCATGTCATCAGTTTGCTCTAGACTTAGTGTTGTGTCCTTGACCTGATCTTACCTTACCTTACCTCTTTTGCTTTATAATAATATTTGAAATTTTATTTTGAATATTAACATTTTGACAGTCTCTGCCCTATTCCTAGCACCAGGCTTTTAAAATACAGCCATCAGCTATTTCTGTAGCAGTTGAATAAGGTTCCACCAGCATGGAAATTGTAGCTGGGCATGGTGGCACAGCTTTTGATGCTAGCTCTCTGGCAAGCTGAGGTGAAAAGCTTGCAAGTTAGAGCAGGGATTTGTAAGACCTTGTCTCAGAATAAAAATAAAAGATTTGAGGAGGTAGCTCAGTACCAAAATTCTGCCCCCAATACCATAAAAAGAAAAAGATGAAAATTTTCTTAACCTAACCCTTGTAATTTGCTGTTTCCGGATTTAATTTTCTCAAATAACTAGTACTGAGGTTCTTGTGAGGTACAGCTTTGCTGCCCTTGTGACATGCACGTAGTCATTCTTAAATAAATTTATTCATTAATGCAATCTTGTGCCTTCTTTTGCCTGTTTTTCTCACTTATTTTCTCCTTTCACTTTTAATCTTTTAAGGTCATCTTTGCCTAGTATTCTTTCTTTATTTGGATATTCACACCTAGGACTGTCAAGGACCATTTGGTCTTGTGCTTTTGTACCTTAACTCCATTCTCATCTTCGTAGTCTAACTTCATCTCTGTTCATTAATCTCAGTAAGTGCTCTGCCACTCAGCTATCTTCCTAGCCTCTACCCAGATTTCTTATTTCTTAAAATACTATATTCCTTCTAGTGCCACATACCTGCTTTATCTCTGCCACTAAAGGTGCCAGTTACTGCTAATGTCTTAGCACGTTGTATTACACTTTTGCATGTAACGTATTGTGCCTAGCATTTTCCACATATTCAGTCTGGCCCCATGACTCCTCCCTACACTAACTCTAATGAGAGCACATCCCCTGGAGTTGGGACATAGCACTCCACCGAAACTGACGCCCTGGGGAAGACTGACTGAGCACTTCCAGCTTGGGAAAGTGCCCAAGTGCTCTTGTGCCTACCCCCTTGCACTGGGCTGCTGGCTCAGTTCTTTTTGTTTGTTTGGTTTGGTTTTTTTTTTTAATGTATTTAGTACAGGGTCTCACTACACAGTTTGGACTCATAGTGATCCTGCTGTTTTCAGCCTCCCAAGTGCTGGGATTACAGGCATGCACCACCGCACCCAGTCTTAATCACTGTCTCAGTGTGCCCCAGAGGCAGAGCCGGTAACCATGCTGGGTATCCAGCCAGGTCCCTGTGCACTGAACTGGCTTGGTCCTGCAGTTTGCGTCCTGTGTTATAATTTGCTTTTATGTAAAAGAATTCTCTCTTTTTCAGGAGGATTTGTGAAGTAATTAATGAAGCAGTGTGGAAACATAATATAATTTATGTTTCAAGCGCTGGAAATAATGGACCATGCCTTTCAACAGTAGGTTGTCCGGGTGGAACCACATCAAGTGTGATAGGTTAGTTTCCTGGTTTAGAAATACAGATGTTTAAAAAGTGGTTATTCCAATCACTTGCCATAATCACAGGCCACAGTCAAATGTTAGCTGTACCATTCTGAGTACAGTACACTGCTGACCATTAATAGTCTAGGAGGAGAACCAATGTATGTTCAATTTACTATAATTTAAAAAAGACTAGAATAAGTGGTTTAATGGAAGTATAGATGCATTCTTTGTACGCTGTTATACAACCCATGTAAGAATCCTGCAAATTAAGTCTATCTTTCCATTTACCTATTCATCTCTTTCTACAAGCGAGAAAACTGGCGTAGATATTTGTGCGTAAGCAATTGACCCACACGAACAGTGGATTTCATTGGGAGAATCAGAGCCCATTAGGTGTATTTTTAATCCTTTTGTTAATGACAGATCTGCCCTATAGGTGTTGGTGCTTACGTTTCTCCTGATATGATGGTTGCTGAATATTCACTGAGAGAGAAATTACCTGCAAATCAATATACGTGGTCTTCTAGAGGCCCAAGGTAGGTACATGACACCTTTGTATATACTTATTAAACTAGTTTACGAGGTTGTAAAGGGCAAAGTTTTCAGTAAGAACAAAGGAGGGCCTTGTTTTGTTTGTTTGGTATTTTAGGGAAGGGTCTACAGGGTGTTCAGGGATTTGTAAATCAGATTTGTAGAGATCCACCTGTTTACAGCCTCCTAAGAGCTGGATTAAAGGCGAGCGCCACCACGCCATCTCAATTGCCATCTCAGCGCAGGGGTGGGGCTTGTACAGCAGAGGGCTGTGTTTTAAATAATGCTGATATTTGAACTTTGGTGAAATAAAGGTCCTCAGCTTTCATAAAGCATCATTTATGGACCCTGCATACCTAAGTGCAGTACATATAACATATTTTGAACATTTTATGTACAATTCATAAACCGAAAGTTCTGTTGACAAGTGACACTCATCTGTTTTGGTCCTGCCGTCTTCTGAACTATAGTTGTCTGATTTGAGGAAATGATTATGTTTCTCTGGACTTAGTCCTAATTTTTATAATCACTCATTCTGACATGAGTGAGTACAAGCACGCTCTGGAAAATAAAACCTATTTTAATTCATGCCTTCTTTGGGGTTGATTTCAAAGAACTTAGTTTAGCAATTACTGCAGTGGGAGGTACACATTGGGAGACATGAAAAAAGTTTGTGGTCTGGATTGCGTGAGAAGGCCATTGTTGAGGGCACAGCAAGGGAGGAACAGTCACAGGAGGAGCTGGAGGAGATGACCCTGGGGCTGTCCTTGAAGAACTGGTAGATGTGGAGAGAAAGGGGAGGTTGTGTCTGTAGAGCAGGAGCCCACGGGTAAGCAGGTATTAGTAGATAGCTAGCTTATCACACTACGCTGCTTCGGTGGCACTGAGGAGAAGAGTGTGTAAAGTTTAAAATAGATGGTAAAAGAAACTCCAAAAGGTACGATTAGAAAATTGGCTGGCAAAGCAAATATGATAATGTTAAATTCTATGCATTATATCTATCTTCCTTGTTCAGTTTAAAGAGTAAGCTCACTTCATTAATTATAAACTATTGATTTATCAACTAGTTATATTGTTTTGTTCTCTTCCATTTTGTTTTTGAAATAGAGTCTCACCGCACAGCTCAGGGGCTGGGCTTCAGCTCTCTGTGCAGCCCTCCTCTTGCATCTACCTTCCAGGGGCTGGGAGCATAGACATGCACCATGGCGCCTGGCAGAAAGATTGGTCTTGTACCAGTGCCATGAACTGCCTTCCTCAGCCCAGCTAATGTCACTGAAGAAGAGTGAATAGGAGTTAAAAATTAGAAGAGGTTTATATGGTTTATGTTCAATTAATAAAAGTCTTAAATTATTAAATGTGTTGCTTTTAAAATTGATTTTAAAGTACTAAGTTTCTGTTACAGTCAGCACAAAAACAAATTATTAGAGCATGTTTAAGCCACCCTTTTCCAATCACTTGCCATAAATGTTTTAAGAATTCTTCGAGCAGCTGGGAGGGTAGTCCTATGGTAGAGTCCATGCTTAGTATGCATGTGCCCTGCCTTCAATCTCCATTATCAAAGAACAAAACAGAAAGTGCATAAAGAATTATTTTAAGTAAATGGCAGAAGGTTTGTGAATTATAAGGAAAGCTTGTATTACAGACATATTTGGGCCCAGCCAAATAGCTCAGTGGATTAAAGCGCCTACAAGCAGGCACAGGGGCCAGGGGTTTGATCCCCGGGCCTGCTGTGCTGGCCCCATTGCCCGGGGCATGCTGAGACAGTAATTGAGGCTAGATGGGCTAGCACGCCTGTAATCCCAGCTCTTGGGAGGCTGTAAACAGGTAGATCACTATGAGTCCGATGTAGTAGTGAGACCCTGAACACCCTGTAGACCCTTTCCTAAAATACAAAACCAAACCAAACATATTCATAAACCAGTTGCACAGTTTAATGAATGAACTGAGAGAAATTAGTATTAAAACATACTTAAACCATTTGCTCTAAGAGTTGAATTTGTCATGTTTATTAATATATGTGAAATACCATTGCAAATACTTGGTCAAATTATTAATTTTTGTATTAGACTATAAAATATAGAATGGACTAATGGTCATTGACACATTTTATAGTGCTTTTGAAAACTATTATCCCTCCATAAGCATCGACCATCAGACATTCAACATCTGCTTCGTTTCCTGGTGTTTCCTAGTGTGGCATATCTGTCAAAGACAGATTATTGGATAACATCTACATAAGAGGGCTGAATTGTTATACGTGGTAATTTGAAAAGAAAGTACCACTAATTTTTTTTTTTTAACTTTTGAGGAATTTTTTTAAAATTTAGGACAGGGTATACAGGGTCTCCCTGCGTAGATCGGACTTGGTGATCCTCTTGTTTACAGCCTCCCGAGTGCTGGGATTACAGGCACACGCCACCACGCCCAGTCTCAAAGGCCATCATGGTGGGCCTGGGAATTGAACTCCCTGCCCCTGCATCTGCCTAAGCAGGTGCCTTAATCCGCTGAGCTATTTGGCTGGCCCTTTGACAGTTTATTAAATATTTGTAGAGTACTCATTAAAAGACTTGGTAATGTTCCCTCACCCCCAGATACTAGGACTTGAACTCATGACCTCACGTGTGCCAGGCAAGCATTGTGCCACTGAGCTCTATCCCAAGCCTTAGGAATACTGTATGACCAATAAGTGCTGCATATGCTAGTGACAGACCAGTAAAGGGCAGTGGAAAGTAGTTCATATTCATGAGTCTTTGCAGTCTTGTCTTTTGCTTATAGAATGCCTAGTGTTCATTTTGAGCATTAGTAGGTAAGGTACATGGTGCAAACAAGAACGTAGAAATTACTCAAGTCTCGACATGTGCCTTGCTCTCAGTGCTCTGTGAAAATGTGAAATCAAATTGCCCTCATATGTCTAGCCAAGACTAAAAACTTTACTCATCTGGGGGAATTGTAGAGGAGGAGGCCATGCAACAGTTCTGAGGAAGTATGTATCATTATGTGATTTCTTTCCTTGGGACAGAGAATGATTGATTGATTGATTGATTGATTGATTGATTGATTTTGGCTGCCTCAGGCTGCCTTAGGGGGGGATTGAGCCGCGGTGTCCTGGGCCTGACTGCATTTGCATGAGCAGGCGCTTAAATAGCTGAGCTAATGAGCAGGCCCCCATGGGACAGGACAGAGCATGTGTTAAGTGACAGTGTGATCAAGAGTTGTAGCTCGTTAACCTTGGCTCCCCGAAGCCTTCCTCTGCATGGTCCTGTTAAATTTGAGCTGTCGCGAGGGGCCGCGTGCAGTCCTGAGAGGTCCGTCTGAATGGAGGTGCACTGTAGGTGTACGGTGTGCAGCTGTGTGTTAAAGACTTAGTCCAAAGAAGAATGTGCTCTAGCTCCATTTCCTGGCAGTTACGGGCTGTAAACACTTTGGATGTGTCCTGCTAAGTAAAATGGAGTTTAAAATTGACTTGTTGCTTGTCGGTCCTTTTAAATGTAGCTTTCGGTAACTGTAAATTACATATTTGACCCACATTATGTTTCCATTTTACTATACTAGACTTTAAACAAGCTAAAAAAATTTTTACGGAAAAAAGTACCTTTATCCAGAAGTAGGAGTACTTGTTTGCCTAAAACCTTTGAACTTCCACGTATAAGTCCAGATACATGCAAGTGCTTTCTTGCCACCTGATGGAAATAGCTGTGCTTGGTGTTTTACCCCCACTGATTTTTTACAGTAATGGTTTTTGTCATTATTTGGAATGCTTTTGAATAATTCACAGTATTAGGATACAGTTGATCTGACCAGTAGCCTTTTAGGCGTGCCTGTCAGTGTCCACCGTAAGCAGACTTTAACGGCTTTTCCTTTCCTTTAGTGCGGACGGGGCCCTTGGCGTGAGCATCAGCGCACCGGGAGGAGCCATTGCGTCTGTTCCTAACTGGACATTGAGGGGGACCCAGCTGATGAACGGGACGTCTATGTCTTCCCCCAATGCATGTGGAGGAATCGCCTTGGTACTTTCAGGTGAGGTCGTCACTGACTACTGTCCTCCCTTATTGCAGCTTGGTGGCTTCCATAGCTTCCTTCAGCTCTGACCTGCCTGCGTGCTAGAATCAGCCAGGAAGCTTTTAATAGATACTAGTCTCTGAGATCCAGGTTCACAGATTCTGATTCTTGGGTAATTGGATTTTTTAGGGTTTTTTGTTTGATTTTTTTTCTGAAGCTCTCTGGTATTTGTAACTTGTATCTCAGTTGGAAATTGTTGTCAGAAACCATACTGTTTGACCAGAAATGTTTTAAGTAAAACGTTACTCAGGTGTAGCTAGGTGTCTGCTTCATACATTTATATCACCTCTGCATAGCTTGCATAAATGCCCCAAAGATCAGTCTGTGCGCTTGCTTGCTTGCTTTTCTCTCTTTATTCTTTCTTTCTGTCTTTCTTTATTTTTCCACCTTCCTTTCCTTCCTCCCTTCCCTTTCCTTTTTCTCTCTTTCTTTCTCTTTCTCTTTAATATATTTAGTACAGGATCTCACTACACAGGTCAGACTTACAGTGCTTCTCCAGTTTTCAGCCTCTCAAGCGCTGGGATTGCAGGCATGTGCCACCATGCCTCGTGTCCCGAGGGCCTGTTCAGCATGGCATGTGGGGTCGGAGATCAAAACCTGGTCTCTGCACCATTGTTTTCTGTTGAGTCAGGTGTAACTTGAGTCCGACTGCTCAGTGTGAGTGTGGAAACACAAGATGTGAAGTAGAGAGGTTACATGTCATCATACTGGAAGGAGAAAAAGGGCTTCAAGAAGTAAAGTGTCTCAACACTTTTGTTTGTTGACTTTAGGTCTGAAAGCCAATAACGTTGACTATACGGTTCATTCAGTAAGAAGAGCCCTAGAAAACACTGCAGTGAAGGCTGAGAATATAGAAGTATTTGCCCAAGGACATGGTATTATTCAGGTACTGTCAGTGTGGAAAGCTGGTTGTAAGGCCAGTCATTAAGATAATGTTTTAGATATCGCTGGGTAATAATACTGCAACTATTCAACATTTATTAATTGTAGGTTGTATGGCTGTATATCTGTAGGCACAAAGGATATCCAAACACATTTTGTAGTACAGACAGATTTGTTGTGCTAAGATGCAGAAACATGAAGAACATACACAAGTTGTAAATTTAAAGCAGAAAAGTGAAAGAAAAGCTGGTCAGTTATGGTACGTGGGTCAGTGTCTACATTTGGTCACTTGAGATAACAGTTTGAAGGAGGTGTGACACAGCAGGTTTTCCCCCAGTGGTAACTGGACTGGTCGGTCTTCTGAATAAGACTATAGAATTGCCCTCTTTGCGGAACTATTGGCAGTTTAGAGAACTGTATATAGAAATGAACTTTTGTGTATGTTTTGCTGTATTTGAAAGATAGATGGGTAATTGGCAATGAAGTATTGTCTTGGCTCAACCATGTATGTCTTCTTGCTTATATTCTTTCATTTAGGTTGATAAAGCCTATGACTACCTCGTTCAGAATACATCATTTGCTAATAGATTAGGCTTTACAGTTACTGTTGGAAGTAACCGCGGCATCTACCTCCGAGACCCTGTTCAGGTGACTGCACCCTCAGATCATGGTGTTGGCATCGAGCCGGCCTTTCCAGAGAACACTGGTAAGCAGTAGGCCATTGGGAAACAGACATGCCCCATTTTGCTTCCCAGGCACAGTACATGGTCTAGAAATGCTCCGATGTTCTGGGCAGGCAGTGTATTGTTTTAAAAGTGACAGACTTGAAAATACCACAGCGGTTAGGAATCTCAGTCCCATGGCCATTCCGTTAGCATCTGTACTACCGTGGAAGTCAATTGGGTGGTCCTTGGGTGACCCACAGTTTATGAAACTCTTAGTAACATAGCATATTCCTGTTCTCTCCCCATTTTACTATGTACATATAAGATAGCTTTTTAGTGAGTGTAGGGCCTAAGAGCAGCCAAAGAGAACTGCAGCACGTTTAGATGTAAGATGGGCATCCCTGCGTTTGCCTGTCTTCAGGTGCTGTTATCTGCAGGTAGTAATTTAAAGTGCCCACTGAAACACCACATTTTATAGTGTCGCAGTGTTTGCTAGGAGTATGAATAGGTCTCATGAGTGTGCTAGAAGATTCTGTGTTTGTTTTATTTGAAGCTAGAGTTTTGGATGTTTGTGTCTAGGCCGTTTTACAGCTGCCCACACTATCCTGCTAAATTATCTTTATAAAAGCTTGAACTTTTTAAAATGGAAAAAAAAGTGCTAATTTTAATTTTTGGTCTTTTTAATGCCAGAAAACTCTGAAAAAATATCCCTTCAGCTTCATTTAGCTTTAACTTCAAATTCATCTTGGGTTCAGTGTCCCAGCCATTTGGAACTCATGAATCAGTGTAGACACATAAACATACGTGTGGATCCCAGAGGCTTGAGAGAAGGATTACACTATACAGAGGTATTGGTGTCTTCATTCTTCTTTTTTAATGTGTAATGTTTGAGAGTTAGGAGCAAACCATACCCCACTTGTGTTTGCGGTGTATTATTTTCTTGTAAGAAAATATTATTTTCTTGTTTTGTTGTGTATTATTTTCTTGGAAAGGAACAACTAGAACTTTCCATTTGCTAGATTTTATAGCTCTTTTAAGCAGTCAGTACTTTAAGAATGTCATATTACATCCTTACTTAAAGGAGACAAGGAAGAGAAGCAAAACTGTAAGACTTTCCAGTTAGGTCTTCCCTATAATTTGTCCTTCGTTTAATTCAGGGGAATCCCAGTTCTAGTTACCTTTAATACCCAGATGAAGAACGGATCTGTTAGACATAAGGTAGTTATTAGGAAACACAGAATGGTGTAATGGGCTCTACCTCCAGTCGTGTCTGCAGTGCTAGTTTGAGCCATTTTGCAGTTGAGCATAGTTATGAGTTTGTACCTGTCAGCTCATATTCCCATTAGTCTCAGTCAATTAGTGTAAATGTTTTTGTTTGAGCTTTCTGGTATTATTATGTGATCACGTGTCTAGATACCAATTGCACTTTATATGTAGGATCTCCATATTTTAACATTCTTTTATTTTGTAGCTAGGGTGTGCCATTTGATTGCATATTTACAAGTGCATTTGTGGCTGTTGAAACATGCCCTTCTTGTTTGCAGGTGTGTGGCTATGACATAGCCTCCCCTAATGCAGGCCCTCTGTTCAGAGTTCCAATCACTGCGGTTATAGCAGCAAAGTAAGTGAGAGGCTTTTCATAGCTTGTTGTTGCATCTGGGTTGTAAATGGTTATTTGTTGAATAATGTGGACTTTTTAACAGATGATGGGCCAGAGCCCCGTAATGAGAGCTAACTTCTGCTCCCAGCTAGCATGAATTTTGGGTGTCATGCTGCCAACCCATTACCAGAACAGATCATCCTGGCACCCACCCGACCCTCCATGGAAAGTGCCTCTGACGAGTTGCTGCTGCTGACCTTGCCTTGCCTTCATTTACCTGAGTCCTTTAGGACCTGACAGTGTTACTTCAACCTCTGCCACCCTGTCCTATGTCCCTTGTATCTGGGACGACCTTCTCCCGTCTCTTCTACTGTCCAGTCACCTTCTGTCTCCAGACTCACACCTGTGTGTGTTGTCCCCTCTGGAACTAGAGATCTAAGGTTCACTTGTAATACAGCAGAATTGTTGATCAGTATGGCTCTCAGAGTCGAATTCAAGCTCCGTAAAATAGCAATGACCTGTTGATAGCTCCATCCGGTGCCCCGTCATTCTGTAGACCCAGTTCCACATTTGGGGCAGCTTTCTGTTCTGGCATTCAGGTTTCCTTGAGTTTTGTGCATAGGCATATTGGCTTCCTTTGCTTCAAGTGACCAGATTCCTTCCAAGTCATCATGAATGGAGGGCGTCCCTTCCTAATGGCATGGCTTTGAAATGCCTCTGAACAAACCCTCGCCAGTATGTGGCCACTTAACATTTAACTTATCCTGCCCATAAGCCCTTTGCAAGCAGAAACCATATCTTACCCTGGCCTATGTGAAGCCTATTATATAGAGTGTAGAAGACAAAACAAATTGTTTAGCAGGTGAAGGGTAAAATTGAGGTCATGAGAATACTGAAAATAAGGGCAAGCCAAATAGCTCAGCGGATTAAAGCACCTGCTTGCAGGGACCAGGGGTTCGATCCCTGGGCCTCCCTTGCCAGCCTTGCCCCTAGCGTGTGCTGAGAGGGCAATTGAGACTGGGCGTGGTGGCATGCGCCTGTAATCCCAGCTCTTGGGAGGCTGTAAACAGGTGGAACACTATGTGTCTGATCTAGTAGTGAGACCTGGAACACCCTGTAGACCCTTCCCTAAAAAAAAAAAAAAATACTGAAAACAAGTGACAGTTCTAAATTAGGTTTCTATTGAGTCAGTTTCTCAGTTAAATATTAAATGTACAGTAGATTTCAGCCCCAGAGATACATAGGATGAGGTTGAGATCAAACCTTAAGTGACATACATATGGGAAAACTGGACAGCAGTTAATTCCTCTGTCATACATACCCTGGACGTCAGGTAGTATATAAAACCTTCGACCATCAGCTGATCGCACTGGCTCCTTCCAGAATTTGCCCAGGTTTCCTGGAAGTGAGCCAAGTGCTCTTCACCCCTAACACTTCCTTTCTACCCAGAGTTTAACTGTATTGAATGTCTCTGGCATATTTGCTCTCCTCACTAGCTTGTCTAAGACAAAGGATCATATTTCACTATTGTTAGGCTTGGGGCAGCACATAAAAGTGCCTCAGCTATTGGAAACCCTCATTGAATGTCTGTCATGCTGCCGTGAACTTGAGTTTAACATATAGTACATTGCTTCACAACAACAGAGTTACACACTTGGCTTTTATTTCTTTGATTTGCTGTAAAAGTAGATTATTTTACTGTGTTATAGCATGGGTATTTTTAAGATACAAGAGGAGCTTAATTTACCTGTTCTACTCATACCTCTAAGATGATGTTAGTGACATAAATATTACCTTTGGTTTTTATATCTAGAACTCACAGTAGTTTAGAATCTGGTAATTAGAAAATTCTCTAGGTGCTATGAAACTTCCTTTAACAAAAGAGAGAGGTTTTTATAATGTATTTGTGTGTCGTAAAATTACAGAACAAAGTAGAGGGACATCTGTACTCTGTTTTTCAGAGATTCTCTCTGCTAACATGTTACAAAACAGGGTTAATGTTTTCTTTACTATTTTGTAAGAAGCTTGTAACAGATAGCAGTGTTTATTTCTGATGAACTATTCTCTCGAATTTATTGAATAAAGTCTTAAGGCAGTGAACTTACTGTAAATATATAGTTATTTCATCACATTCAATCATTTTGATAATTTTCAGAGTAAACGAATCTTCACATTATGACCTAGCCTTCACAGATGTGCATTTTAAACCTGGTCAGATTCGAAGGCATTTTGTTGAGGTTCCTGAGGGCGCAACATGGGCTGGTAAGTAAAGGTAGTCTGTCTTGGCCATTTATTTTTCCATATGTTCTGTCTCTGCGGTGGTGGTGACCCATATATATAAAGCCAACTTAAATGAATAACCACCATTACTGAATACTTCTAGACTTGGATTCTGTGTTGTCATTTTACACCCGTTACCTGCGTTCCCATCACAGTGCTGCGTGGCAGACAGGGGCCATTAGTAAAGATGACTTAGATTGGACCCCAGGGTGCATTTTTGTGCTTACATGTAAGATGCACTTCTTCTCTGTTCATTAAAAATGAGCTCATAAGATCACTTGTGCATGTAAGAGCTGTTTTTGTGAGTTTGTTGAAAACAAATCATGTGTGAGACCTGCTTTAATTTAGGTAGAGCTGATTGTCTTTTTTTTTTTTAAGTTTCCCGCTCTGTCTTTTGATCATTTGTTTATGTTTGGGCCACCTGACTCATCCTTGCTGTCGCAGGTAATGCAAAGCTTTTCTAGGTTGCAAGAGCTGTGTGTACACGGGTCCTTGTGGACTACAGCATGGAGCTTTGACTCAGTTCCCACGAAGTAGGGCGGAGGGTGTTCTTAGGTGAGCTGTAGATCCTGCTTCACAGTGATGCTGGCTTCCCTCCAGCACTGCCTCACAGGAGCCTGAGCTGTGCTAGAGGGAGAGGAGACTGGGAAAGGTTAGCAGGGCCATGATGGTAATGGCATTGGGCAAGATAGCAGTTTGTAAAGCGACAGCCTTATAGACACTGATTGTGGTTCTCGGGTAAAACCAGAGAAAAGGAGAGGTTTCACAGCATACGAGTGAAGATGGCAGTGTATGCATCTTGGCAGATTGCTGTGCCCTGGGGTTTGCACCTCAGTGGTGGTGGTTCATTTTAATACCATTTGGTTCACTTAAAGGATTTTTTTCTACCCTCTTGTACTTGTATTCTTGTACTTTGTTTTTAAGGAAGTACACTGTGTGCAGGTTTTGTTTGAATGTGTCATACTATTCAGGGCGCATTATTCCCTAAACAAATAGACATTCCCTTATTGAAGTCACTTGATGAACAGTTTAAGATTTTGCTTCTTTCTTTCTCCTATTAGAAGTCACCGTGTGTTCGTGTTCATCTGAGGTATCAGCCAAGTTTGTTCTTCATGCAGTTCAGCTTGTGAAGCAAAGAGCTTATCGAAGTCATGAGTTCTATAAGTTCTGTTCTCTTCCCGAAAAAGGAACACTGACTGAAGCTTTTCCTGTCCTCGTAAGTTTAACTAACAGATGAAATCCAGAGCTTTCTTTGACTTTTGGTATAAGCAAAGGTTATATATTTGAGATTAACTTTCACTTTATAGTTTGTACCCACAAAACATTGGGACTGTGTATTTTGTTCATGACAAAATAAATGAAGTAGAAAGATAGGTAGTTTAATTACAATTCTTAAAGCCAAATCTTGGAGGTAAAAGTCATGTCTTTAACTCTTGGACAATTTAACAAGAAGAGCTAATCAAGTAGATTCTGACAGTCATTCGAACCCTGATTTGGACTGTTGTTCCTCATTGTACTGTATATTACCTGACATGAGGCTTTTCTTAGATGACCTATTTCATTAATACCCTATTCTTAAGAATGTGTGGGATAATTTGCTTTATAATTCACCTTTTTAAACTTGAGAGTGTACAGCTTTTCTGTCCTTTTTATTTATTTTTTTCTTAACTGGGAAAAAGTATAAATGACCATCATTTCATTTTCTCTTAATTATTGGGCACCTCTAAGCCCAAAATTCAACTGGGTCTGTTGGGATGCACAGAGTTGCAATACCCTTTCTCTTGTCATTATTCCTAATTATGTTTCTTTTGGTCCAATTTTCTATTTCACTTTTTCGTTGGTATTGTATGTGCTTTCACAATCTGCCTAGATGTAAAAAATAATTTCTGTGAAATAGCTAATATTTATATTTTGTAATTTGGGGGAAAATAAGAGTTATATATTATTCTCTTTTTTGCAGGGTGGGAAAGCAATTGAATTTTGTATTGCTCGTTGGTGGGCAAGTCTCAGTGATGTCAATATTGATTATACCATTTCTTTCCATGGGATAGTATGTACTGCTCCTCAGTTAAATATAGTAAGTGCTGTGACCTTTCCATCACTTTTCATGTCATTTAGCTATATTACTGGAAAATAATTTCATGGGTTAGCTTTAGACGACCTCCATGGGTAATTTACCCTTGGTTCCAAATGTGGTAGTCTTTGTTCATTGGTGTGCATAAGCTTAAGATATAAAGTATTATTTTTTTATAATTAAAGTGTGAAAAATTAATTTATTAAATGTCTTTTGTAGCACGCATCAGAAGGAATCAACCGTTTTGATGTTCAGTCCTCCTTAAAATATGAAGATCTGGCTCCCTGTATAACTTTGAAGAGTTGGGTCCAAACGCTACGGTATCATCCATTCATTGTTTTAGGGGCTATGGATGTTGAAGCTGATAGGGGTAATCATGGGCACTCTTGGAAAGCATTCTTTTTGCAATCCCTGAGAATGCTGGAGGTGAAATCCAGTAGTCGCTCAGAAACCCTCCCAGCCATGGTAAAGGCAGCTCTAGAGCTGTGCCTAGCCTCGCTGTCCCACTGACTTGCCCTGTTCAGGGCAGAGCATAGTTGGCCCCCTTCAGGACTAGTGGGACCTTCTCATTGCTTGAGAGGAAATAACAAGCTCAACATATCTGACTTTTTTTTAATCCTAGTAGTCATTTTCAGAAATGAAGCTGCTGGCAAGCCTTCCGGGTAGGGGAATCTTGCAGGCCCTGCTCTTCACGCCTCAGTCCCTCCAGCTCAAACGTGGGCAGGCACCTCCTGGTGCTCCAGGGATGCCTTGTTGTTATTGTGTAGTCTGACCTCAGCTCCTGTCAGTGTGAGGCCTTGTACTGAGTGCACTAAGATAGCCAGTGGTGAATAGTAGTTGGTGACATGGGAGTGTCAAATATACACTGCGTTCTAGAATCACCAATGAAAATAAGAACTTTCAGCTTTTTGAAGTATATCCAGTTTATACATTTTTTAAAATAGATTGCAAATTGAAAATAAGTTATTTACAAACATAAATGAATATAACAATAAAAACTGT
>NDGM011200488.1:0-14649 GCA_002564305.1 Octomys mimax | reverse complement strand
GGAGATAGCTCAGTAGAATAAGCACCTGCCTGGCAAGTGCAGGGTCCTGAGTTCAATCCCTGGCACCACTAAATAAATAAATAAATAAATAAATAAATGAAGTTCTCCCAAAAAGATCCAGTGAGCCAACCAGCTCCTCCTGATGAATTAAAATAGTTGTGATACTTCTGCTATACAGAAAGGGCCAGGCAAGTTCTTTCTAACCAGGCAAGTTCTGTTGACTCATTATAATAGGAGGGTATTGCCCATGCCCATTGACCTTTTCCCTACTTGTGAGATCAGCAATTTTTACAAAATTTCTGTTGTGCAATTCAAATTTGCCCTTGTATTGTGGAATCAAACATAGTTGATGTGTAAATGATTTATTGTGGCTATATTCCAACCCAATTTCATTTGAAAAACCAAGTGGTGGGCCAGATTTGGCTAGTGTTTCCAGGATTGGCCACCTAACCCTAGAATATTAGCTCTGACCTCTGTGGATTAGTTCTCCCTTCTTCTGTTTGTATCTTTTGTTCAGTCCTATTCTCCAAGTCTGTTATCACCAACAAGTCCAATTACCTTTGAAGAACCATGACACTAAATGGTACTTCAAACTCTTGGGATCTCAACTTCTACCACAAACATTTTAGGAAGACATTTTCCCAAAGAAGGATAGTTTTTATAGTATTATAAGGGATTTTGGTGATAAACTTTGAATAATTCAATATTCTATAGTTCATTAACTTTCTATCACCACATAATCCTATAAGCCAACAGTTGAACTCTGTAATGTTTTTGGCATCAGGTAAGAAGAGACCCCAGGGAACAGGGAAGCCTGAGGTGATCTTGAGACACATCTATGTCTGAGGACAAGGACATAAATCTTCCCAAATAGTGGTGTGATAGACAACAAAATAAGTTTATGGACCACAGCTGTGAGAAGACTACCAGGGTGTGAAGTATTCCATAAAGATTTACACGCATTATTCCTACACAGTTGAGACTAAGACTCAAGTCCAAGTTGTTTTTCCATAACTAGTAAGTCAGAGATTGCTTACAAATAAACATGAGGATAATGCACAGAATAGTTCTTGGGCGATCAGCGACCAACAATGAGAGTTCTTGTCCAAGGGAGTGAGCACTCTAATAGAGTAAGATGCCAGCCACAGACTGCTGTGGTGCATTATAAGAGATGTGAAGAGAAATGGTTGGATGCTTTGCAGTCACATGATGGAATCATTAAACCCAATTTTGTGCATTGGCGATGACTTCCTACATGATGTGATCACTCTAGCATTTGAGAGAAAGCAGATGTTTTTTCAAGAAGCTTTCATATTGGGTCCAAAACAAGGGTTCAGTAAACACAAACGCCCAAAGTAGAAGGGAGTCTGCCTCTTTCAAGGAAAAGCAGAGTGTTGAGTTTATATAGGGGAATCATGATTTCCCATGAGGAATAGCTTAGCCTTCTTGCTCCACAGAACAAGAGATAGCCCCTCATTGCTGTGCACAAGGTTATTTTAAATGGAAAAATTCCTAATAAAAACTCAACAAGGTAGAAAACATTGTCCTTAGAAGTCCATGAAGACTTGTTTATAAAGTGAGAGTTGAGTAAAGAAGGCAGAATATGTTGCTTTGTGAATCTTTGTGGGCAATGTGTGTGTAGACTGATGCCAGTATCCTGTTGCTCTGTGCACCTCCATGAATGGTCACAAGAGCAGTACAAGTATTGATGCTATGGAACAATTCAAGGGAGAAGAATGAATAGACTGGAAATTCATGGAGAATGAATATTTATGGTACTCTCATTTATATCTTCTCATTTGAATAACTGGAATGTGCTATATATTTTCTTCATGGCTTCACATTGAGATAAACTAATGAATAATGAGTACTTGACATAATCATATACCAAGTAGTTGACCTTAGCAGACTCCAATTACTGGAGGGGAGCAATTCTCAGGAACTGGGAGACAGAAATCAGGTTGAACAACTTGGATGTATTTTTTAAAATATTGAGCCTATGGATACCATCAAGCTCTTCTGAGCTTGCTTCTTTACCAGTTCCCATTACTCAATCACTACCCATCATTTTATAGTAAAAACAACATAGGTAGGCAAGCTGCTCCAGTCACCCAAATACTTTGACCCTTCATTATGTTTCTTACTTAGAGAGTAAAGTTTTCATTTACCAATTCACCTTTATCTGAGCTCTGGCTAATATTTGGATAAAGAAATCCTGAATTCACTATTTCCAATCAGTGGTTTATAAACCTGGGCAACCTGCTTTATCTTAATAGTGTGATAGCAACTGGGAAGGGAAAGAACATAAAGATAATGCTGGCTCCATCTCTCTCCTTCTCAACAGCCCAGGCACCTTATTCATTTTTATTCTTGAATAAGTGACTCAATCAATTCTCCCTTGCTGAGTTCCTCATGGCAGCTGCTGTGAAGTGGTAGGAATGTTAATCACTCACTATCAGGTCTGGAGACAGTGAAATTTTATAACTTTTGTTTTGTTTTGTTTAAATGGAGCCATTTGCCATAAGATAGATTTAGCTTTAGAGTCAGAAGAACAATGTCTAGAGAGCACTGACTTAGAAAAGCTGTTGCTGTGTGAGAGGCCCAGATATACCCTTTACACTGGCCTTCTTTGTAATATGGGCCTGTGTCTGAGGGATTGGAAAGCTCACTTAGTTGGAGAAGAATGAAGTGGGAAGAGGCCAGGGAAACATTCTTCTACCCCTCAACAGAACAAGAATGTCAACAGACATCTAACTGATGTGTCATTCAAGGACAAAAAAAAAAATTGTTTAAATTACCACAGGAAAAATGAAGGAGAAAGAAGAACATCTGGTCAACCTAATTAACCTTCAAAATTCGTTAAAGCAGATTCTCCAATCCAAATTAGTCAGAAAACACAAGCCCAGATTCCTTTCCACCAACATTAGTTTGGGTTAGAGCCCACTCTCATGAATTCTCTATTAGCTAGCCAGAGGGCCAAAGCATTTATTTACCCCTTTCACCCTCTGTTGTCTATTTGTTGATCCAAATGACACTATTTAAAAATTATAGACATTGAACGCAATAAAAATATTCAGCTCTTATTTCCAAAAGTGCTCATCACCTTACAGGAAAGAGCCATAAATCTAAGGGACATCTACATGATAAATAATCATTTTGGGTAAATTATATTACTCCAAAGCATCATTTCTAGTTTGCACTGTGATTATCTCGCCATAATCACACCCTTGTGTTACATTATTGCGCAGAGTAAAAGTCCACACATTGGAGAGGAAAAAGCTTTTTCTTTTGAAGCTTTTTCAGGGAAAATCAGAAATCATTTCCAATACAAGCAATGGTGACCCTAACAGAAGACCAAATTTTACACTTCTACATTCAACGGTCTGAGTGCAAGCTGAGAGTAATTAAAGGGGAAAAGTCAGGAATCTGCTACATTTTTTCATCTCCATAATTAAGCAATAAAACTACTATATCACTTCACACAGACATGGTAAATACTAAATTAAGAAGCTCTGATGAAATGTCAGAAGCATTTTCTTATGAGTTTATATCAGCCATGTGATTATCATATTGATTCTGCATGCCCAATGAGATAACATTCCACTATGTTTATTTTTCTCCCAATTGCCTTCTGGAAAGTAATAAAATTAAATCCAATATGATATTAAATGTAAATATGCATAGATATTATACGTAAATACCCATTTTAGATTCTCTTTGCTTTTTGATATTTTCTGAGCATAATGTTGTCAAGCAACAGTAATATTCTGATCCCCCACCTGGCCCACCCTTATTTCCAATGACGAGAAAGAACAGTTTATAATTCCACTTGATATTTGTTTCAAGATCTATAGAAGAGAAAATGCTAAAATAGCTATCTTTAAAAGCTACTGAACCAAGAGTTTATAAGCTAGGAAAATTTGATTATTCATCCCGGCATCTTTTTTTTTTTTTTCCATCCTGGTATCTTGAATGGCTATAATGACTGCTTCACTTCCTCACTTCTGGTGTTAGCTCTGCTTTCTATTAAGTTTCTTCTTGGTACATAGAATTTATTATTGTTTGATCATGAGATGCTTAATGTCACAGTTAATTAGTTCAAGATTGGAGATTGGAACTCACATTTCTATGAGGGTGTTTTTTCCATGTTACTTCATACCTTTTCCCCTTTATACAATCCATAAAATGCTTGCCATTCCACCTTCCTTTAGGAAAAGTGACCAAAATGAAATGTGAACCAGACAACTGAATTTAGATTGACTTATCAATAAATCATATTGGATTTTTTTTGTCAATAGGGCTTTTTTGAATTCCTTTTAAAAAATGAGAACACTACTGACAATTCTTTGGATAAAAGCCATAGATATATTTCTATGGATGAGTTTACCTAATTCTAAAAAAGTCTAATACTTCTAACAATCCATTTTTCCATCTGATTATTTATGCTATGTCATCATACCATAATAAGTAGGTAGACTCTTTTTCTTAAAAAACAAAAACATGTGTGGCTTAAATAATGGATCTCTTTGACATTATCTAATATTTGGATAATGCTACATATGAACACAGAATTTGTCTCCTTTCGCTTGTTATGATGGAGGAGGTATTACATTTGTGCCTGGTCTAATTTTAACAATTTGTTTTTGCGGGTTATAAAATAGAAAGGCACAAAAATATGTTCTATATCTATTTGTCTACCCATCCATCTAGAGTAACTCTCTCTCTCTCTCTCTCTCTCTCTCTGTGTATTTGTATGTAATTAATAGGCCTCATGTGTCTCTGGCTTCACTGTCATTGATCTGTGACCAAACAACAAAATTAAATTTGACAAAGAAAGACATGATATTGTCTTTTCACAGAAGGGGCGAGTCAGTTATGTTGGATTTTTGAAAAAGATTTAAAATTTTGTTACACATATGGCGTATGAAAATAATATTATTTCAAGTGTACTGTATGTGGCTTGTGAGGGTTCTAAAAAGCATCGCTAATGGCACTTAGTGCCACTTTTTCTGTATAATCAGGATGGCTTTGCCAAGGTAAATTGATCAGAGGTGTCATCCCTACAACTTCGGAGCAAAGAGGCCAAACAAATGATGCAGAAGCATGCAAAGTTCCCTTGAAGCAGCTCAGTAGAGGGGTTGGGGTGGGGAAAGGTGCTTGGGGTGCTGTCTTCCCAGGCATCTTTCCTTCTGATTATAGGACTTGCCATCTAGAGGGCTCTGCCTGTTGTGGAGGGGCGGGCTTCTCTCCGAGAGTCCACAGGGTGGAAGCGGGCACAGGCTCCGTGGCTGTGGCCTGCGTGGTGTCAGTCGTTATCCTTTCCTCATCCACACAGTAACTCAGGGGATGCAAAGTAGTAACCTCACTCGATCCTCTACAGGGTATTCTCTGTCCCCTCCTTTCTGATATACAGTAGAGTTGGCTCATGGCAAAATCTGTGAAGCACCTCCTCTAAACTCCTTTCCTTTATTTCTTCTCTTTCATTCCTAAAAGATGAAAAACAATGTACTCCCCGAGGTCCCACACAGATATTTTGCTTCCAGATTTACCAGAACAATACTAACCTACTAAAAAAAGTCTATTTTCAAATGTGTCATTAGCTCCATCTCTCTTTTCTCAGAGCTCTGTCATTTTCTTCTTTTGACCACTAAAAATGATCTGAAAGTGAGAAACTGAGCCAATTAACTTGTTTTCTTTATATCACTGAATTACAAGCTTCGCTCCCTTTTCATGACCTTTTTGAATCTGTTCTAGGCTCATTGGCATTATAGAGACATAAACCCTGATTAGCATGAAAGAATACTTCTCTGCAAATTAAGTGGAGTTGAATCAAAGAAAAACTTCTTTCAAACTTCCTACTTCCATCTCAGAGAGGATGTAAGCTTGTCTAAAGATAAATTTGAGATTTTTAAGTTCTCTCACAATAGTGAAAACAACTTGAAGCAATAGTCATTTTAAATGATCCATCAAAAATGTCACTTCTAAAAAGGAATACCACCCTCAAACTGTAAGTTATATAAACTTTCCAAAGCCACTCACAGAATAAAATGATATTCACACATGTTCTAAAATTCAGAATGAAAAATTCTGTTTTTTTTTTCCGCTGGCACCACTTTAAGGAAGCACTGAGGGAGAAGGTGAAGATGTACCCTGCTTGTGTAGGAAGCATATTATCATTTTTGAAACTATGAATATTTTAAAGATACAGCTCTAATTAGTATTGCTGGATATTGTGGCACATTCAATCAAGCTGGCAGCATGTTCATTTTGATAGATCTTATTTAACTGGCTGAAGGAAGGCAGGGTTCATTGTGTTGCTTCCTTTTAGTTTTGATCAAAATAGCAAAGAGTCTTTCAGCCTGAACTTGTTATCTTAATTGATAGGATGCAGAGCAAAATATATCGATCCACATAAATAGGTTCCAGATCAATTGTCCTTTTGAAAATAATATTTACATTTAGAAAGGACTGAAGATATTCACTGAATACAAAAGTTAAAATTAATTTCCCCTGAACCATAGCGATTAGTCGATTTTTGGGTCTCAAGGTGGTTTTGAATCAACGCAGAGTATCGTAGGGGCTTTGCATGTTGCTCTTTGAAACATATATCTGAGGCAAGAAAGTGCAAAAGATGGTGAAGCCATTATTTTAGCACACTGGCAGATGGAGAAAACTGAGTCACAAGACAGTTGGGTGATTTGGCTAAAACCACAGCATATAATGTGATTACTGCAATCTCAGAATAGAGTTCTCAACTCCTACATCCCATCTGTTCTTTAGAAAGAATTTGGGAGCCAATTATCTGTTCCTTTGTAGAAAGCATCTATTGATTCTCTTTAGAAGACTAGATCTGGGCCCAGAGAAGTTTATCTGGGCTGCCCGGTGCCACCCCCCCCCCCTTACCACACCCTTAGCCTCTTAAGCTCCCTTGTTGCTTGCAACCAGGACATTCTCATCAGCTGTGCAAACCTTTTAGTGGAATGATCTTGGGGAAGGGCTGTGTGCACTTCAGGGTACGAGGGTCTGTATAAAGGAAACATTTATTAACCAACTGTCTTACAAACTCATTTCCCAGTCTCTTGCAATATCTTCATCATTCCAGTTTCACTACAACTTATCCGAATGTGACACTATTTAATAATACACATGACAGACACCATATAAGCAAATTGATAATGGTAGTGGGGGTAGTAGCAAAATAGCATGTTATTTTGGAATAAAATGCAGCATTATGGTAAGACAGCTGATGGCATTAGTGCTTGCCAGAAAACCTGTTTGACTTGGGTTAATTTGTGAATTTCTTTCTCTCTGAACTTAGTTCTCTCAGTTGGAATACAAAGTAGAAAAACACAGAGACTTTATAGACACTAAAGTGAGAAGCTAATATGGTTGTGGTTGCTCATCAAGGCAGGAAAGAGCAGAGGTTCTCTCAGAGGAGATGACACTTGCCCCCCCGGCCCACTTAGTTCTGAGTTCTCAACCCAGACTATCAATCTCCAGAGTGCCTAAAATCTGGAATGCTAGGCCTGATGACTTATGGGGAACTGAATGATAATTTGTATGTATTTTAAAAAACATGTGGAGGTCTTTCTGATAGATGTTTCCAATTATAGTTATTTGTCATTAATAATCATTGCTACCTACTGACAATAGAAGAATGCATTTGGCAGGGTGGACACCTGGGAAACTCCTTAAATCTCACGATTTATTCAGTTGCACCACGAGGCTGGGCTTCCTCATGAGGGAGATGGCTGGGTTCAGAGACCTGGGAAAGTGCTGACTGTAGGGCAGAAGCACAGTGCCATCTGGGAGGTCAGACATCATTTGCTTTCATTCCATCCAGACTTATTCCTTTCCTCTTATTCAACCTGGATAGAATTTTAAATATTTCCTTAAAATACCCATTAAAGATGATAAAGTATCCTGGCTCCCAGATCCATCCAACTTCTTGAGCTCTTAGATAAAACAACAGAGGTATCCAAAGTGTCCAATTTTGTCTTTGGAGCTAATTAAGTATCCTATGGGATGTGCTAAGTCCAGGATGTTATTTTGCCTGTAGTAATGAACAGTAACTAAGGATGAATGATGTCGGGGCCCTGTGCTGGTATTAATCTGGTTGTCTTAAGTTGAACACATATGGTGCTCAAAACCACTCTCTTCTTTCATCTGTATCATGCAGCTACTCTAAGCTGCAAATCCTGTATCAAGAATCTTCTGTGTAATTCCATAGATGTAACCAAGACTGTCAGTTTTGTTACTGGCATCCAAAAATCCAGAATATTGTGTTGCTTCAATGCCTATGCTTTTATTTTTAGTTTGCTTGGGGATGTCACTGAACATAATTGAACACGATTCACTCAGTAGTTGTGAAGTATCCCATCTTGTGTGCATACCTGATTCTTTGTATCTGAGGGAGAATACTGCCTAAAATTCTGTTCTAACTTTTTTTTTCACTATGTTTCTCTTTTGATCACTTTACTTTTTGGAGGAGATCAATATAAATAAATAAATAAATAAAAAGACACTTGCTGTTTTTTAGAATGGGATTCTACCCAGTCTGGGCTTTGAGGTCTATCAACGAATAAGCTTGTAATTTCATTTCAATCCTTGTAGCCTGAACCCAGAAGTTACAAATGGAAATCACAATTCCTACGACAGGCATTTTGTTTGGTTGTCAGGTAGCTCATTTTGCTGCCATTCCCTATTTTTTAACATTCTCTTTACATAATAAAATATAGTGGTGTGAAAAATGAAACACATGAACTGAAACACATGATGAGGTACACCAAAGAGCGCTTCCATTACTCATTTCAAGCTGGTGTCACCCAGAGTCTTGGCGTGTTCAGAAGTATTACTAAAGTTATAAGCTGAGAAAGGAAACAAAATTGCTTTTGGTCAAAGTTCAGCTTCTAGTACTAAATAGCTTTTGAATATTTATGGGCAGCACATAATACCATAATGGTGTTTAAAGAAGATCTCTGAATTGCATTCACTTGTATTCTTCTTTGATTAAACAGCCACGGAATTACAAGTCTAGAAAGAACTTAACAATGAGGTGAGAGTTATCTTACGTTGGCTTACATGATATGTTTCTAGCAGTAGCTGTCTAAATGCTAATCAGTTTTAGTAGGCCTGACATACATTTTTTGGTTTGTTTGCTGTACTAGGGATTGAACTCAGGACTTGGGCTTGCCAAGCTGATGCTTATACCACTGAGCTATATCCCCAACCTCCAGACATATCTTTAGAAACCAATGTTCTTCTACATAGATGAGGATATAGGAACCACAGGCCTGTACCCAAGTTAGTCCACTCTTTTTTTTTTGTTTTTTGTTTTTTAAATGTATTTGGTTACAGGTTCTCACTGTGCAGCTTGGACTCATAGTGATCCTCCTGTTTTCAGCCTTCCCAGTGCTGGGATTAGAGGCATATGCTTACATGCCTGATCTCTGTGGCTGGCTCAGTGTGCCCAGGGGCAGGGCCAGCACAGCCTATGGCGTCAGGGATCGAACCTGAGTTAGTCCATTCTAATTGTTTCCAGTAGACTATTATTTCAAATTATGATTTTACTCTGGGAATGCCAAGGAGCTTTAAGGTCTGATTCAAAATATAAGCAATACAATTTATTTTGTATTATCTCAGTTGGTTAATAGCATATTATGGAGAACCAACTCTGTGGACTTGAACTCCATGCAGTACTACTTGATTTTTCTGTTTCAGAACCATAGCAGGTACCTATCACTTGTGAAAGTACATACCAGCTGCCAGAGTGGTGATGGTGCCTGCTTCTCCACAACTGATTATTGGTCAATTTTCTCCAATTCAAAGCTCACCTTCAATTAACCATCAATCAGTAGCATAAGGCTGATTTAGGAAGGATATTTATACTCAAAATAATTATGTAATGGCTTTTAGGTTCAGGACTATGGCTAAAATTTCAGTCTTTTATTCTCTATCCAGCAAAAATCCATTGCAGTCTAAGTCCTCCTAAGGATACCTAGAAGAATAGAATCAGCCAAGTCTCCCCAGTCACAGTTTTCTAAACTAAGAGTATTTCAGTGCCACAGATACTCTGCTATATGTGCCCTCACTTAAGAATCTAGTACAGCTACTTAATTCTAGTAGCCTCTTTGTTTATTTCTGAAAAGCAAGGCTGAATTGACTAGATTTAAAGGAGACAGAAGGTTTGGGACAGAAAGGAATGGGAGGGAACAGAGAACAAAACAGCACACCAGTGCTTTCCAATATTCTGAGTCACATTCAGGGTTGTAAGATGACTTATAGCCCTGAAAATGTTGGCAGAACATTCCACATGGATCATGCATTTCAGGCACATGATGCAAATGCTTTTTGGCTCACGATTACAGACTAGTAATTTCTGAGGCTCTATGGCAACTCCAAGTAGTTCAGAGCATTTATTCTCCTATGTCCTTTGGATTGATTAAAAAGAAACCTTACAAACGCATACCTTCCAATTGGTATATAACCTTGTCATTAATCACATGGCAGATGTGACCCTATGTTCTCATATAAAGTTATAGAATATATGAGCAAAGTCACAGGATCTTAATTTCCTGAATTCTTCTCAGTTTAAGCATACTATAAAATCTGATCAAATGAAATAGGGTGTGGTCCATTCAATGCTTTAAGATGATTTCATGTTTGACTATGTGGCTAAACACAGCACCAACTATGAGCCCTAATTTGACCAGTAAGCCTGCAAAAATGTAACCATACTAGGGGCAATTTAGTTATAAAGGCAAAAGTTTTCTTGAGAATAGGGAAGATCTATACCTTTATCTTCTAGTTGGAATTATGTTTTTGTCTGTATATTTGTAGGATGATAGGAATGGAGTTGTGATATAAAATATGCACATTCAAAAATATTTTTCATAAGATAGGCTTCAAAAATACTTTAAGTTTTTATAGGAGGGTAAAATCACCCACCCTGGCAATTTTTAATTTGAACAGAATGTGAGTACTTTGAAGAAGCCACATACTTATTGCTTTTTTTCCTCTATTATCTGACCAAGATTTTTGTGCTACATTTGAATGGATATAGGCAAGAATAGGTAGACAATTTTGGTAAGATCTGTCAAAGGATGTCTTGAGTAAATTCACAATATATTCCTTTTTTAAATGTTTATGCTTGCTTCTTGGCTTATCAGAGCATATATAATGATTGTGTTTATTACTATTTTTATTACTACTACTTTTAGTAGTATGGCTATAAGGAATCTTGCACGTCATTTTGCTCTCAGTGGAGGAGGTAAACCCAAAGAATACAATAATTTAAACATACTGTATCCTTTCAGCATAGGCTTTACTATCAAACTTCTTTTTGATCAGAGAAGTTGATTCATTAACTTCCCAGCAAAATGCAATCATACTAAATATAAAGAGCTTTACACTAATTTATTTCACTTATTAGTTAGCTATTATCTATACATTGCCTAGAAAGTTAATTTTTTTCTGTCTCTCCCTTTTACTCTGAGGAATTCCAATCTGCATTGTTTATCTTATGAAGATATTTTGTAAACTAAGTTTTTTTTTCTTTTTGCAGTACTGGGATTGAATCAAGAGTCTTCACAAAGAGCTCTCTCCAGCCTCCCTATGTTTTTTATTGTAAGACCTAGTATTGATAAATTGCCCAGGAAGGATTCAAATTTGTGATTCTCTAATCTCAGCCTCCCTTAGTAGTGAGATTATAGGTACAAACTAGCTTGCCACTATGGTAAAGATTTTTTAAGTGTGTATGTGTGTGTGTGTGTACTTGAAAATACTTCAGACATTTCTTCCTTACTCTGTGCATGTTCAGACACTAGAGATCCAGAGGTTAATAAGTAAATAATTAGGGAAAGACATTTTCCTCTTTTTGTTCAGATGTACAATTCATTTATTTTTAAGAAGGAAAAAATTCCAAGTTTTTGTTAAGTCAGTGATATAGTTCTGGCAGTGAGAGTAGTGACAAAACCTGCCTTTGTTATAATTAGATCCCTTTCTTTTATTCTAAAATAAGAGAGTTTAGATTGAAATGCATGCTAAGAGGCTAAAGACAGAGGCCCAAGGTAAAAACAGCTTGAGCCTTTGTCTTAGGCCTGCTTCCTCAGCTGTTCATTCATTTTGTGGCTTGAAATGAGGGTGCATGGCTTAGATTTGTAAAATACGTGGAAAGTAATTCTACCTCCAGCTCTGTTCTCTTGGCTATTTTTTCATTTTGAAGCTGCATGGAAGTATTTTGGACCTTCCCAGCACACTTAACATAGCTTTAAACAGATTTAAGTCCCTTACAAAACTGAATTTCTAAATCTTCATCCAACAGAATAGGGCACTCTTAAAGCTCTAACAGGTGTTTCAATATTCACACATAATATGACTTCTTTTGGTAAGAATATAAAATTGAGGATTTGTAGTTTCTATGTGACTTGATGAAAAACTAGTATAAGAACACTCTCATTGCTTGGCAAAGACATGATGAAATCCAAAATATTTTAAAATAGAAAGACAGCTTCTCTTGGGGTCTTATGAGGCCCTTGATATGCACAGCCTCATGTATTAGAGATAACTGAAAATCCCTCAAAGAATATCCATGAGGCAAAACAGAAAAAGGTCTCTGAATTATTCACTCATGGCTTACCAATTTTATGTCTTCTTTGTGAGACAGTGCTGAAAATACAAGGACAGCTCTTTCTCATTTCAGGTACACTTCCTTGGTGCCTCTTCACATTTTAAAGATGGAGTTTGGTCACCAAGAGTTAATCTAGTTTTTAAAAGTAGCTGGAAATTGTGTTAAGATATAATTCTTCTAGCTCCCTTTAGTTTGGTGGTCATTGAAAAAATTATAGTAGATTCATTACTTTTTGAAATCTTACTACAAAGTAGCAAATTTAGTATTTAGTAGACAGTGTTTATGAAATGAAATTGACTTTGTCTAACTTTAGAGGATTTTCAAGTACTGGAACATTTGACTTACCTAGACTAAAATACTACCTTACACAATTAATTTCATTCTATTTGACCGCAATTGAGCTCATAATGTTTACATGAAATGTGATCATGTATTGAAGAGACACAAGTCAGAATATATCCCTATACTTCAGAAGCACAGACTCACAAGCAGGGGTCACTGGCTTTGTGAAATGGTACAAGGTCAGTGAGGACTGAGAAATTCAATGCTTGCCAAGTACACACCCTTTCTCAGTTGGTACAGCTGCCAACCATATGAAAAAAGAAACCAAATGCTTGTGCCATAGAGCCTTCGAGGGAATGCACAGAGAGGAGTTAAATTTGCTTTGTCGAAGAGGAAATAAAGTAGGGATAGGCCATTGCTTACATTTACAATGTAGTAAATTAAGTATTTAAAAGGTCAGAGAATGTTTAGAAGAGAAAAAAAATTATAGCTTAAATTCCCACATGTCTTTTCAGTGTGGGAATCCTAGCTCCAAAGTAATGGGAATAGTATCTGTTTTCTAATTAACCACTTTTTTATGCCATGCAGGTTTGAGTTATAAAAGTTCTTAATGCTTTCTGAATAAATCTCATCACTGTGACCAGAGGTACTCTATTGTGATTTTTACAGCACAACTGTAATCTTCTAATCTCCTTTACTGCCATTCCCTATATCTGCTCTCTGACAATGAAGCAATGGCTTTAAGCAATTTTCTATCTCTCTCTTTTCCCTCTTGGAATGGGTTCTGGAAACTCGGGCTGAAATTTTATAAAAAGGCTGAGATTATCTTTCACAGAATTTGAGTGGGGAAATGAAAATTCCATTTGGTTGTTGAGAAAGAAGAAGAAAGTCTTGAAAGGTAAGATGTTGGCTAGATTTTTTGGTGTCAATAGAAGATTACTCTCACTGTGGAAGAAGGACAGTTCTTCCCTTTCACTCTTCATTTTCCTGCTGCTCTGTCCTCTGGAAGACCCATTCCTCCTGTCCCAGGATGTCTCCCCAAGCTTTCTGGCCTCAGAGTCAGAGTTCCTTTTCCCGGGCATTGGATCTGACCCTTACTGGTTGGCTGACCCTAGCATGTTACTTCACATCTGTCCTCTAGGTTACTCATCTGTAGAACTGGGATCAATGCTGCTTCACAGGGCTGGTTAGGATTTATATACAGAGCTGTATACAGAATGCTTAAAGTATTATACAGTATGTTTTACTTGTTTGCCTTTTGTTTGTTTATATATTGAACTTGTCATAAATCCTTAGAAAAGAAAGATCTTTGTCTAAAAAATGTTTGAAAACCTCTGTTCAACTTTGACACCCCTCCCTCTTTGTGCATCAAATAAATATATATTGGTATTTCTGTCTGTCAGACTATTAGGTTTTTCTTCTCTTCCTGTATTCATCATTTGAATGAAAGCTTTTCATGAAGTCCTGCACCCAGATCTTTTGCTTTCTCCCCACTTTGAAATTTTATTTGTTTCCATGGCTACAAACATCATCACAATACAGGTAATTTCCATTCTCTGTTTTTATCCAAATTACATCCTTTAAAAATGCACAAATCGCCCTAGTCTTTTCAATTAAAAGGATGACATGTAGAATGGAAACTGCACATGATACAATCTGTCCTGTGATCTGTAATACAATGAAAAGGAGGGGGGGGAGAGGGAGAGAGAGAGAGAGAGAGAGAGAGAGAGAGAGAGAGA
>NDGM011200478.1:0-22874 GCA_002564305.1 Octomys mimax | reverse complement strand
GAGCCTGACTGCTTTGTTGAAGCAGCCACTTAAAGAACTGAGCTAAGGGGCAGGCCCCCCAACTGGGTTTTTTACATGCAAAAATGATCAACATCGTATAACTTGTATAAATTATATCATATAGTGGTACTTGATATCACAGAGAAGTGTACACAGAAAGAACTATCATTTTGTATCTCTTCCAAAACTAGTTACAGGGCTGGCCAAATAGCTCAGCAGATTAAAGTGCCTGCTTAGGCAGACTCAGTGGCCAGGGTTCGATCCCCGGTGTGTCATACTGGCCCTGTCCCCGGGGATCACTATGAGTCCCATCTATGCAATGAGACCCTGGAGACGCTTACTAAAATACCCAAAAAAACAAACAAACAACAAATAAAAAACAGTTACATTATCCCAAACTCTCAGGCCAATTTAGAAAAAGTTTGTATTTCAAAAGGGAATGGCAAAAGCAGAGAGTCATGGGTTGGAGACCTTCGGAGAAATCTGAAGCATACAAAGTGAACAGTGTCCAAAATTTCTTAGGTGAGTCTTTTATTCTTGGTGGTATTGAGTCAACACTTCAAAAAACTGTTTTCTTTTATGAATATTAGGATTTTTTCAAGGTCTAGGGAAAAAATCCCTATTTTATGTTGCATAATCGTCTTTCACACTTCCTTGGTGCTTACGAAACAGACTTACCTTTGCTAAACAGAGATGTTTACCTGAGGAACAAGGGTCTCAATACAGTGACTGTAATACCTCAAGTAATAAAGGATTATGTCCATGTGTACTGGTGCCTCTGATGGCCCCTTGCTTCAGACTCAACAGAGAGACTCGCGCTAGAGATGGAAGACCCAAGCCCTTCTGTAAATCCTTTATACCCAGCTTTGTCCAGCTTAGGGAGTACAACAGTGTGCCAGAGGCAATATTTTCTCCCTTCTGCCTGCTACTTACTTTGTAGACCTCAGAATTTTCCCTAATGCTTAATAACAACTTACAATGAAATTGTTCAGGCTTATTTATAAATATAATAGGAAACCAGTATTTATCACTCAAGTTATATAAAATATTTTTAAATATTTCTTTGTGTGTGTGTGTGGTACCAGAGAGCAAACTCAGGATCTTGAGCTTGCCAGGCTGTTGTTTAAGCCACTGAGCTATATCCTTGGCCCTCTGGATTTTTAAAATAGAATATGTCAGATATCTGAAAAAGTATAAGGAATAATATCAGGGTCTATTCATGGTCACCACCACTCAACATCAGAAGTAAATGTTCTGAGTATGATTAAAATGCCTTTACGACTCCTCTTGCCACTTTCTCTCCCACAGAGGTAACCACTCACCTACACATCTTGCCTATTATTTCTTCACTTTTCAACTGGATAAAAGCTTTTCTATCCCACAAATCCTGACTTGCCTTCTTCTTTGAATCATTTAAATTCCTATTTGCAAAATGCCACATTGTTTCCTAAATAAAACAAAACTTTGGTCAAAACATAAAAAAACTAAATAAAAAACCTGAGCAGCCATATATTTACTTTAGTTTAAATATGCTACTTTTAAAACATAAGGGCATTTTGGGAGACAGCTATAACCCTATGGCCTGGGGGTGTAACTCAGTGCTAGAGCTCTTGCTTAGCATTTGTGAGGCTCTGGGTTTTATTGCCAGCACCACACACACACACACACACACACACACACAATTTAAAAAAATAATAATAATCACATGGTGGCAGATAGAAATATAACTGAAAAAGAATTACAACCCCCCAGCAGGCCAGCGTATGTTTCCAGGAATTCCTGCACGAGGCTGCAGCAAAGACATGATCAGATCCTCCTGGCCTTTCCATGACTCACCAGGGGTGAGTGGAAGGAATTCAAAACCAGTGTGGTAGAGACCTCATTTCAAAAAAATTTAATGATTTAAAATATAACATTCTACTTCATTATCCTAAGATTAGATTGAAAACTTTAATACACAACACTAGTTTTCCATTAACAGAGACTGTCAGTTTAAACATGTTAGTAGTATTTATTAACAAGAAGACAATAGAGAGTCCATATGTATAAAACATTTTTGCAGGGTGTACTTGGTCTGTCTAAGTTGCTGATTACAAATAAACGTAAAATTTATGGAATTGGGGGGCATAGATGGCTAGAGCATGAGGAGGAGGGTATAATATTGTTGGCTCTGTAGTTGTAGAAAGCAGTGATTTCCAAAATTAAAATTTTAAGGGTTGTTTCTGCATAGATTTTTTGAAAAGCACAATTTTGGCCTACTCTGAAAGGAAAGGGGCTGTCCCTGTTCTGCATGAAAAATGGGCTACCTATAAGGTTTTTTTTTTTTTTTTTTTCTTTTTTTAGTTACAAATGATGTACTGAATTCAGATACCAGGGGAAGTGACCGATAGAAGTTTATTACCATCATGCTAAGATGCCAAGCCAAGGCTACTAGACTCTGGCTTTGACTAAAAAGGTTTGTGTCATGTAGACACCCATGCAAATGAAGAGATTAAGGCAGTGCCTCTAATAGAAGCTACACAGCAGTACAAATTAGACTGACTGACTTCTTTTGAAGAGAGGCTGCAAACAGGGAGCCTAAAGGTTGGATTCTACTCATAGATGTGTTCTGCTTGACCCACAAGTGTGTAACTTTTTTTTTTCTGGATTCGAATCCCTTAAGATAGTACAGGTACACTCTGACTTTCCCCACTTTTCACCACTCCCTTGTGTCCATAAGTTTCAAGGGTTTACATGATCTTCGTAGGCCCTTCTGTAAACACAGATGTATTAAAAATAGTATGCTGTGCTGGCCCTAGAACCCAGGGCACTGTGGTGGCCCTGAAATCTAGCATGGTAGTATATGCCTGCAATTCCGATGTTGGGGAGGCTGAGACCGGAGGATCACTATGAGTCTGAGCTACATAGTGAGACCCTGTACCAAACAAACAGATAAACACATAAATAAATGATTAAAAAATAATGGTGGAGACATTATTTCAATTTTCAGACAAACTGGGAAACTAAAAAACCAGAAACTAAGCAAACCTCTTGTTTCATATCAAAGGCAAATAGAAAACAGTCCTCAAATAGAATGATTCTTAGAAAAACATAACATGTACTTGGCTTAGACTAAGAATTATATCCCACATAAGATCTGAATGATCAGGTTTTAAGACTCTGCCAGCACCTTTCTAAATGGCTGAGAGACACCTGTTATCTCACCAAGTCTAAAGATGGCACTTTGGCCCTTTAGTTCTGTAAATTAAGTAGTGTTTCTGTAAGGGACAAAGGTTCAGAGATGACACTTAGTATGTTAAATTATATATCTTTCCTAAGAAGTTGCAGGAGCAACAGACCACAAACCCCACCCCCAGCTGGGCCTCACCTTGGGAGTGGTGTCTCCTGAACCTGGAGACTGGCTGCTGTTGTGACTCCAGCCGGCTTCTTGACAGGTGGCTGGGTTCTGCTCTCCAACCTGGCGGGACACGATGAGGTGGACACACCTTTCACTGGCCTGGGTAAGAAGACATGGACATTAGCCTCTCAGAGCTCCCACACACAGCACCTGCTCCAGGGTATATTTTATGCCAGTGCTCATTTTGAAATTTGGCAAAAGCATGAGAGATATTTCCTTTAACCCTAAGCTTAATAGTCAATATTGCTCCAAGGGAAACCAAGGGAAAGTTTGGCTCATACACATCATCAAATGTTGCCAGTAATTTTTAAAGGAGGATTCATTGTATACAGGCCCCATCTGAAGGCCTTTATGGTTGGAATAAAGTGCCCACTGTCTAAGAGTAATCCAGAGCAAAGGTCTAAGACCCAGGTAAACAAGTAAGCCAGAGAAAGGAAGGGAAAGGAAGGGAAAGGAAGGCCTGTGTCTGTCAATCAGAAACATTCAGATATTGGAAAGGCTGAGCTCTTTAGAAATACAGGAATGATTTTTTAGGTTCTAATATAGCCCCTCTTTTATGTATTTGGTATAGGGACTCATAGCGATCCTCCTGTTTTCAGCCTTCCTAGCACTGGGATTATAGGTGTGCGCTACCACACCAATTTCGGTGGCCAGCCCAGAATGCCCAGGGGGTAGGGCTGGCACTGCATGTGGGTGTGGAGTGGGCATGGAATGTGGTGCCAGGAATCTAACCTTGGTCTCTGAGCTTGCCTAAGCAGGCGCTTAGTCCACTGAGCTATCTTGCCTACCCTAATGTAGCTCTTTTAAAGTTCATTGTCTTGTCAGATCTCTATGGTAGTCCAATAGACCAGCCCAAATCTTTGAGTTTGTATTCTTCTATTAATAAGTATCTGCAAGGGGCATCAGTTTGGCACCCATGAGTCAGATAAATATTTTTAAGACAGTTGCTAAAGTATAATAAGGATGTTTATTGTCCATATCATGATGACTGACTGAGAAGTAAGTTAATTCACTTTGTGGAAGTATAGAAAAAACCCTGCCAAACAGGCCTCAGAAAGGATGTCTGAGTTCTACTCCCACTTTCCATCATGCACAGCTCGGTCCTCATCATGCCTGGGATCTCCACTCAGCACCCATGTGCCCTTTCTTTGCTAGACTATCTTTCTTCATATCGCCTGGTGTTTCTCATCACATATAAAGCCTGTGTCAGAACAGAACAAAAATAACAAGCCCAGGAAATAATCATGAAGCAAGCTGACATGCAGAACTCTGGGATTAGCCAATTACATTCAATTCTTGGAAAATAACTTTATACTAATTATTTTTTTTTTCCTTGCACTGCAAACCTCACTTATCTTAATAAGGTTATCTTTGGAGGCTCTGAGGCAAAAATCACTGAAAGATAAGCAACAGCAGGCATTCAGGTCAAAAACTTCAGCCACTGAGCCTAGGTTTTCTTTTATCTTTGGGGAAACTGTTGTTTTGAGGGCTCTCAACTGTGTGTTTGTCTCAAGCCCTGCACACTGTGTCACATTCATCTTGGACAAGCAGCAGAGTGCATGAGCTAAGCACCTCGTAAGAACAGAGAACACTTAAGACTTACATATCAGGTTGACTTGCCAGGCAAAGTTCAAATGGCCAAGGAGCAGCTTGCAAGAGCTATTTAATTCACATTTTCAAACACAAATTTCTTATTGGATTTTTGAATGTTGGCTCTGGTTTGAAGTTGTTGGCAGAACTAACACTCTAGTAAATAACTCTGGTATCAATTTACTTGGAAATAAATTCTGTGCAAGGCTGGATCTGGGGCTCGTACCAGCCACCTTGTAAATTGCTTACAGGGAAAGACTATTTGATGTACTTTCTTTCATACTTTTTGAAGACATAAGGTGGAAAATGGGCTAATGTGTTTGTCCTGGCTCTCACTCCAGGAGCAGCTGGACGCAGGGGAGTGAATTAGCCCTTGGCACCAGACGCCTTCTTTCCACTGCATTGTATGTGGTGGGATGTGAGGAGGGAGCAAGGGGAGGCGAGGAAGGGGAGAATTATATTTTTATTTTATGCCAGGAAGATGGGTAGAGCAGACCTGGCATTTTAATGACCAATTGTGGCTGAAGCTAGGGGTAACCATAGGCAGAGCAGAGATGACAGAGCACTTGTACATTAAGGCATATGTTTCTCACCTAGTCAGGGGTTTCACTATTCCTTTGTGAAGGAGGACTAGAGTTGGACCAAATGTGGTCTTGCTTCCAGTTGGATACATGGGTATGTCCTTTAAGGCTCAGTGGACTGCAGCTAACTCAGGTGGGTCACTGAACGTGTTTCTTGTACTAGCTTCATGAACTTTCAAGTTAAGAATCACCACTGCCCTCCACAGTGCTGCATGGCATTCTTCCACCCAGGAAGCAGAAATGTGGGACACTCCACATAGACTATCAGCATCAGATTGTCTTGTTCAGACTAAGAAGGCCATAAATACAAATAACAGCACACTCCAAGTCCAGAATACCCGTATTGACTGGGTGGCTCACTCATGCAGTCAGGTGGGATTTATGTTAGCTGCCGAAAGAGCTGGTCTCTACCTAAAGGTCCACCCATTAAATGACCAGAGGCTTTAATGATCATCTTTAAGAAACAGGTTCATTCCACATTTCCCAGTGGCATCTTTTCAAAAAATTCCCGGAATAAAGCAGTGTGGCTTTAACTGATTTTCAATATAGACTGATGGGGATGAGTCTTTCTATGCTGTCTGGTTGCTCCACTTTAGCTTCGCTTTCAGCAATTGTTTAAGTATCACTGTCAGTTCATCCAACTCATGCTCAAAAAGCCCCAGGGAACTCTGGCACACTGGTTTCATTAAATAGAAAGTTGCAGATATGCAAGAGATGTCAGACATCATCTCATCCAACATTTCTCTACAGCCCATGGCTCAGTTCTTCAGCATCATTGCCATGATATAATCCAGCTCATGCATCAATGCCCAAGTGACAGGGAGCTCACTGTGCCCCCAGGCGGCACATGCTAATTTGAGGCAGCACTAATTGGGAAGTTTCTCTGTAGGCTGAATTAAACTTGCTGCACTCTTACTTGCTCATTGGTTGTAGTTAGGACCTGTAGGGCAACCCCAAATCAATTTCCAGCCTTATTCAAAGATGACTCCCCTGTCTTCCCTCAGTTCTTTTCTGTTGCAGGTCAACTACTCCTACTTGATGAGCTATTTCATAGTTTCAAGACATCTTAAAAAGTTTCACCTTGGCCTCCCTCTAATAAAGTTGGGCAGGCAAGGTGTGTAGAATGGGAACTAGATGACAGTTCTGGTCTGCCCAGCATAGTGAGGTCTTTTAGCTGGTGAGCCAGCTGCATGGGGAGCTTCACTGATAGAATTCTCATTACTGCTTCACATAACATAGAGGACTGTCTTTATGTTTGATGGAGCCAACATCCATGGAGGTCTATCTTCATTATTGCTTTATTGAAAGACGATAGTTTATCAGACTGCATTGCAGAACATACGACAGCCACACCATCCACCGCTGAAACTATGGATGGTACATACACCCTACAGTAATACAGACAACTGGAGGTATCAGGTCCAAATGATAAGCCAGGAAAATGCCAAAGTAAGCCAAGCACAGTGGCACACACCTGCAATCCCAGAACTTTGGGAGGCTGAGGAAGGAGGAATCCTAAATTTGAGTCCTGCCTGGACAATTTAGGGAGACCCTGTCTGAAAAAATAAGAAGGGTTAGGGATGAGACTCAGTGAAAAGCCCCTTGGCCCAATCCCAAGCACGACTCAAATCAATCAATTAATTTTTTAGAAATATGAAAGTCATCAGTTATCCTGTTATTTGATATACATACTGATGGGGCCAAAGCCCTTGCCCTGTTCTTCCTTTTAGTGAGCAAAAGAATGTCTATGGGGGGAAATTTTCCTCTTATTGAACAAAAACTTTAGGCTTAGAATAAAGCTCTAGAATAAGCTAAGGATATAAGGTAAGTTAATATTCCCTATAGAATGAGTTTGGAAAAGTAAACCTGGCATGTAAAGATTTGTTCACCATGGAAACATCAGGACCTAGCATGATGCCTGCCTCATTAGAAAAGAATTCCTGACTGTTTTCTGCTGGACAGGTGAGCTCTTTTTCTGGCCAAGGAAAAGGCATTAGGCAACCTTGAGGAAAAGTGACCCAAAGACGCGAGGAACTGCTAGGGCACAAAAGGAGAATCAAGGGGCTGGAGATATGGCTTAGTGCACAGCATCTGCCTGGCAAGCACAAGATTGTGAGTTTGATTTCTGATCACACTCCCACAAAACAAAACAAAAAACCAAAACAGAACAAAACAAAACAGAACAGAACAAAAAACAAACAAACAAACAAACAAAAAAACCCAACAACAGCACAGAAGGGGAATCAGCACAGCAGTTTGCTTTGTCTTCCTTGTGAGACTACAGCTCCATATTCACTGTTACATTCCCAGGAACATATGTCTTTGAGGTATAAAGAAATTAATTATAGACCAAGGTCATACAGATGCCACTGACAAAGTCAAAATAAGCATTTAGTTCCCTCATCCCTCAGTCCGCAGACTGTCCAGTAAATAAAATGAGCACACTCCTCTGACTCAAACATCGTTTATCTTAATGGCATCCAGAGGTTACTTTAAGCACTAAATCTGTTCCATAATAATAATAATAAAATGTATGTGGTGCTATGTGTAACAGAGAAAAGATAGGTAAGTTTCAGGATCCCTAACATTGGCAACATAGAGCCGTGCATAAAAGTTGCTTGTAAAGAAAAAATTCGAAGTTGAAAAACTGTACAGTTGGCCAAGTCCCACTTTCTCAATAGCACATAATATTTGGAACCCTTACATAAAAATCATTTGGACTTTGAGAATTCAGCTCAAGGATTTACTACCATGCCATGGTAAGACAATTTAAGTAGGGATCATATTCCATATTAGCTGTGGTGATCTGTAAAAAACAGGTCTTATTTCACTGGTGGTTCTGTCTCCAAGGGGACTTGAATGTTTAAATTACCCAAAAAGTTCTCCCCTTTTTTCCAAGTGTACAGCAAAAACTATGAGCTGGAATCATATTTAGAACAAATGTAGGTAATATGAGTAGTGCATTACTTGCTTTCTAGCTCTGCCTAGAGCCCTATTTTAATCTTTAGTTTTAAAAGTTTCAAGATCCTAGTTGTCAGTTTTCTTTGATGAAATGACTTCTCATTTAATTATTAACTCATTTGAGAGAAAAAATTTAATATACCTTGACATACCTCTTTTTACCACCTCTACAAATGAACTTTGAATTTTTAAAATTTCTGTATTGTTTGAGGGTAGCCATTAAAAAGGCATAAGAGGGATACTTAAATTTGAAATTCACAGTTACTTCTTTTGTTGTTTATATTTAAACTCATAAATATGACTTCATTGATGTACAATTCCAAAACTCTGAAAGCATTTCAACAATTGATGCACCTCTTAGGATACATGCTTCCTATGTTCACAGCAGGGTAGATGGATGCTGATCTTCCTATTTTCACTCAGTTGGTGAGACCTCTTTTTTTCCCTTTGCCTCAAAGCATTGGTCCTTTATTTCTATGTGCAATTATTTTAGGTATATATCAGGCAGTTCCAAAGCAAGTAGTCACTTACATATTTATTCCATTTAGGAGTAGTGCTCAAAATGCTTGAGGATGGTGGAAAATCAAGCCATACTCACTAAGTGGCTAAGCAAGCCAAGGGCTCTGCTCTGGAGGGCTCTGACTTCTCAAGGATTTTCTTCTCCAGAAGACCTTGATTCTCCATCTGTCTAACACTGGAGTCTGGTTAACCCAGCTGCTGAATAAGCAAGGGTTGGGGCTCAACATATGTAAAGCTGGTCCTATTTAAAACAGTTGTGGCCTCTCTGTAATAACTCTTCCCTGAAGTAATATAGAAAAAACAGAATGTGGTGCTGTGGGCGAGAACATGACCAAGAGGACATGTTGTCTGGGAATTTCTCTGTAAGCAAATGTGATTCATGGAGTAGAAATACAAGGGCACCACAGCCAAGGATTGAGTGGAAATCTGAGTCTCACCCTCAGAAGGGTATTTGGTTAATCCCCCTGGCCTGGAGTCTGTCACAAATATCACATAAATAAAATCATTCTTCAGAAACAGCAACAGATTGCTTAGCTGAGGTTTTCTCGGCATTTTATTTTTCAAGCTAACTTTTCCCTTTTATTTTTAAAGAAAGTTTTTTTTCTGCTTATAAAGCACATTGGCTTTGTTTAGTCAGAAAAAAAAGTCTTTTTTAGAAAAAAAAAGGAGGGATTCTATTAGGCAAGATTTTATATCATAAATTAACTTTCTCAGGGAAAATGCTTTTTTCTCTTCTGTTATTAATCTACAAAAGTAGAATGCCATATGCAATCAAGATTTTTCCACATAACATGAGTAAGAGTTTTTCTTTTGTTTCTTTGGAATTACAGTTGGCAAAGATAATTTTCAGAATGTGAGGTTCATTGACTGACCTGCAGAGGGCGTTAAGATGCATAACGTGAAAAAAACTCACCAGCCACTCTTAAGTCTAGTTTTTAGCAAGAAGAAATGAATGATGCTAAGAATGTAGTTTCTTCATGAAGAAAAACAAATGGCCTCTTCGATTTTAATGTGTGTCTATTTCCACGTTGTTACAGTTTGTGCCTAGACATCCCCCAAAGCCTCATGAGGTAACAAATTGGGGTTTTTGGAGGTGGCTGGATCTAGAGGGTGTGATGCTGGCATTAAGGGTAGGTGATTACTAAATCAGCCCACTCATTTGTTTGACACCAGCCTAATCTCATTAGTCTATTAGTCTATGGACACATGACAACACAGCCAGTGAAGACAACATAAAAGGGCCAGGAAGATGCTGTGAAGGTCCCTTGTTTTGCTACCTTCTGCCACCATGAACTGTTCTCCTTGGCCAAGTGCCAACCTGCCTTGGAGCCAGCCTATTATGGACCAAAATCTCTACAAACTTTGAGCTAAATAAGCTTTCCCCCTTCAGAATTGGGGATCAGGTATTTTATCTCATCAATGAAAAAAGGAACTAGGACACATATGTCTGCTTTCTGCTCTCACCATCTGGCACATCCAGGTCACAGCTACCTGCCTCATGCTGGCTGGGCTATATGTATGATCAGAGACAGGATTATGTTCCAGATGTGATGAGCTCAGGAACTGTGTCAGTCTTATTTATCACTGTACCGGGACACAAAAACTGTTCAACCAGTAATTCCTGAACAAATGCAAAGGGACAAAAAGGAGAGATTATATTTGGGACATAAAAGTAGATATAAGCTTGTTCTTGCTAAGTGGCTTGACAACAAAACCCCGTGAGATGAGGGCCGGGGAGATAGCTTAGTGCATAAGCACCTGCGTGGCAAGTGCAAGTTCCTAAATTCAATCCCTAGTATCACCAAAAAAATTAATGTGTAAAATATATTACATATTTATAATTTGGCTCCATTTATTAATTTGATAATATTTATAAATAAAAATATCTATTTATTGAGTGCCTTTCCTTGTCAGACACTTATTTAGATGCTTGGAATATAATTATTCCACTGTACTATACTATACTACACTCATAAATACTCATGAAATAGTGGAAGAGGAAGCAGATTAAGGGACACACTGTGTGTGAGCTCACGCACATGTACACTGTTTTAAGTGACTGTCAGCAGAGGCCTCTCTGAGGAGAGACTTAGAAGAGGTGTGAGAAAGACCCACGCAAGTATTTGAAATCATCTTCCTGTCAGAGGGGCCATAGGAACCTCGGCTTGGACATGGAAGATGTGTCTAGAGTAAGCAAGAAGGCAATGTGATTAAACCTGGTTAAGCAAAGGGAAAGAATCAATGAATTCATAGAAATAATATAGGCCAGAGTGTGTATGGCTCTGCACTGTAAGGGTTCACATATCTCGGGAAGGTTCAAGGGGCTGAAGCAAAAAGGTGACATGACTGGGCTGACTTTGTAAGTGATCATTGTAGCTGCTGTGTGGGGAGCAGGGTGGGAATGACTGAGTGTAGATGCAAGGGAGCCAATGAAGAGGTCCCTGTAGTGCCATTTCTGGAGACTGAGGGGAGAGAAGGTTTGGTTACAAACCTGGTAAGTGGGCTGAGTGGGGAGAAGCCAAAAGCCAGGTTTTGACATTAGGTTTGAGATACCTTTCAGACATGCCTGTCTCTCCACGGGGAGACAGCAGACAGACACATGGATATGATAGTGTGGTAGTCAGAGGAGAACTTAGGGCTGTGCATATGAATTTAGGAACAGAGGGATAAGCCCAGAAAAGCAGTGTCTCTGGCAACACTGCTTTTTTCTCCACCCACTCCACAGGACTTGAGCATGGGACCTCTTGGGCAGATGAACATCTTGAGGTAAGCATCACAGCACAGGGCCAAGGTGCCAGGTATGCTTCCTGCCCTAGTGATCAGGGAAAGTCCCTTTGCCCTCTTGGACTCAGGCTGCCCTGGTCTAAACTGACCATATTTCCATCCACCAGGCAGCTGTTGAAAGGCAGGGACAAGTCATCACACACAACAGTGAAACATTGCCAACACGTCTATGACTGGGCCCAAGGGTAGGGCAAAAAGATTTGCAGTAGCAAACTGAGCCTTGAGGCCAGTTTCCATTAGTTCCTGCTGTGGATTGTCCATTTCTGGAGTTCTGATCTTGGAGACACTGAATAAAAGCTGCCAGGGTATGCTGGATGATGGGATGCTTCTTTAAATAAGGCCTCTAATCTCATCTCCTATTAGCTCTCCATTGCCTTTAGAGAGTTCCAGACCATGTCACTTTCTTTCCTATTTCATGGACTTAGAAGTAATCTGAGCTTTTAGCCTGGCTTATGGTTCTCCCCATGGTCTGGCCCTTGCCTCTCACTTCTGCTTGCCTATTGGTGCTTTTGTACATGCAGTCCATGTTCCAAGTGTTAATCATGCCCCTGCAGGTTATGAGGAAAATATTATTTTGTGTTGTACCTCCTTAGAATGCCCCTTGTCACATACCCACTTAGACAACTTTTGCACATTCTTTAAAGCCCAATTTCAAGATCTCCCTCCACTGTGAAGAATCCATAAGTGGAGCCTAAGCAAAGATCTCTCTTGCATCTATACTAGCACCGTACCAAGTTTCTCCACTGCAGAACTATCATGCCACATGGTAGTCATTTTAGAAAAGTTTATCTTTCTTGTTAGATTGTGGTCTTCTTCAAGAGAGCCATGTAAGGGGTCATCATCTTTGTTCTGTGCATCTAACCTAGGGCCAAGTAAGTAGAAGAAACTTAACGCATTTGCTAAATGTAGGGAATGAGTGGGTTAGAACCCAAATACTCAGAACCCAGTTGGTCCTTCTATGAATAAAGCCAACAGTCCATGAAACATTACTGAGACACTCAGAAAATTATACTGAGTGAAAAAAATCACAAAAGTTTATGTATTATGTAATTCTATCTCAGAACATTCTTGAAATTCAAAATTATAAAAATGGAGAACAAATGAATGATTGGCAAGGGCTAGTGAGGAGGTAAGGCAACAGGAAAGTGGGTGTGGCCACTTTTATTAGGTCTTTGTACTGCTGGAATTAGTCTGTATCTCGACCTGGGTCAGACTCAAGAGCTTGGCTGTGATACTAGTACAGTGGTTTTGTGTATATTAACATGGAGAAAGACAGAGTGATGGGTCCAAAGTTTTCTCTGTATTATTTTAATTCACAATTATTTCAAAATAAAAAGTTAATTGATAAAGAAAAGGAAGAACATTTCATTGTGACCTGCCCAAAGTCAATAAAATTAATGCTAGAAGGCTCAAAGACATCGCACTGGCCAGAAAAGTATATTAGTTTGAAGCACCATCGTGTTTCTTTGAACTCTATTTTCCCACATAATAAAGAATTTGTGTACCTTTCTTACTAGGGGATGCTCTGGCTTCATGCTTGAGTTTCTGTGAGCTTTCTAAGTTACCTGGCCTTAAAAGTCATGGAGACCAGGATTAGCTTTGATCAACCCTGGTGTGATCTGCACCGACAGGATCCCTGGAGGGTGCACAGCACAGTTTCTTGGATATCCTGGATGTGTCTAGAATCGCCCTGAAAGGTCTATGTCTTACACTGGTATGAGGCTGACAATAACCCTGCTGACATTTACTGATCTTAATCTTGTGAGACTGTAGCACACAACAAAATGTGTTTATTCACAGTCAGCATGGGTGGTTAGCAACACAGAAGGATTGCCCATGACTTTGAGATACATTGTTCTTACTCAGGGAGAAGCTTTGAAACACTGGCTCTTTCATTTAGACTCTTTGCAAAGAAGGTTTGTTTGGTAGAAGTGGTAAGGTATGAGTGGTTCCACCAGTGTGGGAGCCTTTGACTGAAATTTTGGACTATCCCATGACCCACCTGAATCAGAAGAGCTGCAATTTCTGGGCTTCCATGTCGCAGGTCATGTCCATTGATGGCCAATATGCGATCATTCTCTTGCAACTGGCCATGTCGGTCTGCCACACCACCATTTAGTAAGCTGAAGACAAATACGCCAGGCTCAGCCACCTTGCGCACCAGCTTTATTCCAAGCTGCTCATCAGAACTACTTTTGTTGAGTATCACCTGGAAACTGTCATTCCGCGGTCCATAAAAGTGCAAGGCATGACCATTTTTCCTGATTTTGACCTTCTGTTCACGTAGCACTGTGAGCCACAGGACCTGGCAGGGCTGTCGCAGGAGGTTCAGGGCATAGTTGTGAGGGACATTGCTGATGTCCATTCCATTGACCTGGGGAGAGCAGAGTCATCATGCTGTCAGCTCCACCTGCTGTGACCCTTCCTCAAGGCCCAGGCCAGCATTTCCAAGGTCCTGAGTCTCATCCCCAGCCCCACAAAAAAATAAATGAAAAAGCTCAGGGTCTCAGGGTAAGTGTGACACTTTCCTTCTAAACTTTGCTCTGCTCTCTCCCTTTATCTTGTGTCCAAATATATTCCCTATTGTAACAGTACTTTTCAAACCTCTATGAGAAGACATCATCTTCCTTTAAACTTGTCCTTACACAGGTCCTCATACTTAACTGTGGAATCCTGACCTTCATTTCTATTGTCTGCCAAATTTATGTTTTAGCTGGTAGAATGTAAAGGAAAGAAAAAAATGTAGGAAAAGTCGATGGAAATGTAATCAAATGATTACATGATTTTAAACTTCTTTTCTTTTTTGTGTTGTGGAGAATGGAACCCAGGGCCTCATGCAGGCAAAGCATATGCTCTGCCACTAAGCAGTAATACTCACCCCAAGTTATTCCATTAAATGACAATTCAAGATAATGTGAGTTGATGTTTTCTTTCCAAAAATCTTCAACTTAATTTTACTCTGTCACCCACATTGGAACTTCTAGCTCCAACCACTGAATGTATATATATGTATGTGTATCTATAGCGGGGCTATACATGCCTGAATGTATGTGTGCATGAGTGTGCTGTAAAGATACTAGAGTATGTGTGTGAAAGAATATGCCTACATGTATACATGAGTGTGTTTGGGAATGTGTGTCTGTAGCAGAGTAAGAAGTCTGTGTATGTGAGGAAGAATATGTGCCTGAGTGTGTATGTATGAGTGTTTCCAAGTGTGTGTATGGCAGGGTGAAAGTGTGAGAGTGTGTGTGTGTGTGTGTGTGTGTGTGTGTGAATATATGCCAGATACCAAGATGGTCTTTTGCAAGGTTTTTGCTTGTTTCTCCTAAAAGAACAAAGACACCTGTGCAATTTCAAATATACCCATGCAGAAAGGAAATTTCTAGGCTCTTTGATTGAAAGGCTGGAAACTTTTTAATGTTACTTCAATATCCTTAAATTGGGCCCTCTCACTTGTGCCTCCCTCACAAACTATAGGGCTTATACCACAGTGGGCCTTCAGGCTTCAATTACTGTACTACACAGGCTGAGCCTAGGGGCTTCGGCCCCCGACATTAGTCACTGTTGTGGAAGAAAAGAATTCGCAGCAGTTCTGTGCTCTGTGCTTAGGAAGGCCTCCCACAGAAGGATAACAACCTTCTGGGCTTTCTATTGCTGGAAACATTTCTTCTGCTTTCATCCCACTATTAGAGGCACCTTGGAATGATCTTTTACAAAGGTTGTCTATGTAAATCACCAATTCCTTGCTGCACCACAATGGGTGGGGGTGCCCCTGCAAAGATGAGGCTAACCACCTCTTTGTGCACATACAGGGGAGCAGTGTGCAGGTGATGGAAGGGGCTGCTTCCCCATCACTCCCAGGCCAAGAGAGCGTCAGGATTCCCTGCTTAAGAGTGCTGGCAGCCCTCTGCCTGAAGAGCCAGCTGAAGTCCACAAGAATCAAATGCTTGCTTTTGCAACCCTCTCAGGCAGCACAGTTTCTACTACAGCAGAACGGAAGTCATGCAGTGTTGCCCACTGCACTCCCAATGCCCCCGGAGGCTGAGGGGCCCTGCCTGTACTCCAGCTCAGAGACCAGAGGGAATTTTAGCATTTCTACAGCAACTGCTTTCCATGACCTCTCCTCTTATTCCAGTTAGTCTGCCAAACAAACAGCTCATGATGTGACAGGAACTTGTCCCTCAGCAACCTAGAAGGATGGGATGAAACTATTATCTAAGTATCAGATAGGAAATATATGAGCAGGGAGGGAGTTCTTGTCACATTTGGCACAGGCTTGACTTCTGTCTGATAAACAACTCTTTCTTTATCTTTTCTCCTCTTCTGCAAATTCCTTCTTAAAGTCCTTCCTCTCAACCAAGTCTCAGAAAGTAGTACACCCATGACAATTTATTCCACTGCTCTCCCCAGGAATGTCTCTGGGTTGCCTTTGTTTTCATGGAGGGCCATTAAACCACAGCAAATTTACTTTAGAGGGGCATCTGAATATGATTATATGAAATATAGACTGCTTCATTAATCTGCTTTAAAACAATCTAAGAAAATGTATGTGTTACTTTTGTATTATTTTATACTAATACTACTTAAAAAGGAAACAAAAGCAGCAGCAGAGAGAAAAGGAGGGGGACAAAGAAGAGGTAGATAAAAGGAAGGACAAGAAAAGAGGTAGATGGGAGAAGGAATAGGGGAGAGGAGGAGACAGAAACACTTATACCCAGAAAGGGGGAGAGTGTGAGTACAAAAAACCTATTTTATTAAATGATAAATCTCATATGAAGAGTTCTAACAATATAACTATGTATTTTACTGTGATTCATCCATCCATCCATCCATCCATCCATCCATCCATCCATCCACACACCCACCCACCCATATCCATCCATCCATCCATTCATCCACCCCTCCCACACCCATCCATCCATCCACCCACCCACCCACCCACCCACCCACCCACCTACCCACCCACTCCTAACAGATTTTAATACTGAGCACCCTATCACAGCCTTGCAGCACAGGCTGTACCTTGAGGATGATGTCTCCTGCCAGCAGCCGGCCATCTCTGGCAATCACTCCATCACTATAAATGTGCTGGATAATGATATGGACAAGTGGGGTTTCACTGCCTCCCACGAGCCTAATGGAGAGGCTTTCATCGGGATCTGCTCGGTTGATCTTGATGCTGGTAACCTCCCCTCGTGGAATCAGGTGATAAAACTTTGGAAAGACTCAAATGGACAAAGACAGTGTTTATTTAAGACACCCACCCAATGGGCATTTCCAGTCACTCTTCTCGCCAAACTAAGCCATTTCTTGTTCCTTGTGCGTGTTTTCCACTTTTCCTGCCTTGGTGCCAGGGTACATTTGTCTGCTGGAATGTTTTTTATCTTGGGCCCAAACCCAATTTTTCCTCCGGGCCTGCATGAAATGATCTCTTCCAATGAAACTCTCCCCTGATCCTTTTCCCTTGATCTCTCTAAACACACCATTCTCTCTAAGGAACCTTCTGCTTCTCAGGGCATTAGACCTTCTCTTATTATTATTATTTGTGCTCCTTTCTCGGACTTTCAGATCTGCAGGGCCTTTATTCTGGCCGCTCCATCGTGCTCTGCACAGACTTTCTGCATGCAGAAGCCTTCAGATGAAGCTTACTCAGTGAATAGATATGAATGAAAGTCTTTCTGGAATGAACTGCACCTTTATCACTCGTTTGTTAAGGGCCAAAACCAGAACAATCCTGGTCTTCTGCTCTTGTAGATCACTACGGTGATGTTTTACTTGAAGCCCTGCTTTTCATACTTGAGGGGTCCTTAGTTCTCTCTAGTAATAAAGGGAAGGCAAATGCCTAAGCCATACTCAAGAAGAGACCAGGGCTTTGGAGGTGGCTTCTGGAGATTTGTCTCTCATCTGCCTGGGCCACTGACTTTAGATTTAAACAGAGATCAAAGATCCTGTAGGTTGGTGTTTTCAAACTTTAGTGTTTTGACCCGAGAATGTCTTTATAAACACAAAACCTTTCAGCATTCCCTCCCACTTCTCATCCATTGTGATAGGGCAGAGCAAGTAGCTGTGCTGACCTCTGTGTCCCTTGACATGAGTCAGCCTGAACGGCACTCCTCCATAGAGCACAGAGGGAGGTGCGCTAACTAGCAGGAGGCTGCGAGGCATTTGGACTCTAAGCTAGGTCAGAGGCTGAAGACAGGACACTGGCTGCCTCTTCCGGTTTCCTGCAGCCGCATTCATGTCTGGGTGGTGTCCTCAGGGACATCCTTATGGCTCTGTAAGCCAGCAGCCAAACTAGCACTGTTTTTTCATTTGAGTTTGAATAGAAGTGTTCAGAGGGGACCTCAACAAGTACTGGGACCAAGCCACATCTAGATTGGTGGGAAAAGTGGTGCCTCTGAATAGCCTGAGGCTCGAGTGAGGACGCAGAGGGCTGAGATGTTTGTCTCCAGGAGCTGCTGACAGCTGCCGCTTTTGCCCTAAGTCTCCTTGAATGTTGTCATCTGGCAAGAGGTAACACTGTGGGCCTTGGCTCTACATAATCCACTCTTTGTGGCCACTTTCGAAACCTATGACCTTAGCCCATTTTTTTCTAATGACCTCAATGCCCCAGGAACAATATAGGGAAAAAAAAAACTAAGTCACTTCTAAAACAGTGAAGAACATGATTAACAAGGTAATTTAGTGGCCAGAGGAAGCTGGAAATTTGTAAATATGCATTCTTACATTCCATGTAGATTAAACAACTGCAATGACTGGCTGAGCGAAATACAGTAGTTAGGGACTGGAGTAAATTCAGAGTAAAGCATGGGGTATGTGTGTGTGCATGCGTGCGTGTTTGTGTGTGTGCGTGCGTGTGTGTGTGTGCATGTACAGGGTGTGAAGTGATCATGAATAAGTAACAAGAAGGCTTCTATAATCGCTCATGAATTTTCCGAGGCATAACAAAGCCAATGGTTGGAGCTCTACTTCCTAACTCTCAGTCCTGGAGGGCAGTACTGCCTGGCAGTGAAGACAGTGGTCTCTGAAGTTGGTGGATCTGAATTAAAATCCTAGTTTTCTAATTTTGACACAAGGTCTTTTTTTTTTTTTTTTTTTTCCGGAACTGGGGATTGAACTCAGACCTCTGTGCTTGCCAGGGAAGCGCTTATTCTACTGAGCCATCTCCCCAGCCCCTAGTTTTCTAACTTTTATCTGGGTAACTTTGGGTTAGTTACCTAATCCCTCTGGGTCCCAAGTGCCCTCATGTGTAAAACCAGCAGTGATAGTCCTTGTCCCCCTGCATTATTACGACATCTAAATGACTTTAAATGACCTTGAATAGAGAAATAGCTTAATTTTTAAAGCTATATCTATTACTATTCTAAAATTCTAGCATAAAGTAAGTATAAAAGAGTACAGCAGTCAGTCCTTTACCAGCTGCATTTATATTGGGGAAAACACATAGGATCTAAGATATAACAGCTTGCTCTGCATAGATTCTAGGGCCATTTACGAATTCAAAACACAGCAAGATAATTTGGCAAAAGCTAAGAATCTCCCCTGCCTTAGTTTCCTCATATGTAGATAGGAATAAATAGTAACTACTTCTTAGGGTTATATTGAGGAGTAGTTGTAATAAGAGCAAGTACTGTCACATCATTTACTATGTGCAAATACCGTTTTAAAAGCTTTTCCCTCTATTATTACTTATGTGCATTAATCTAGGCCCCGAGGGTAAGGGTTTTAATAATTTTCCTGTCATTTGTGTAAATAGAGAACAATAGTTTTTTCCCTCATTTACCTACAAGTGAAGTAAGCCAACAAGGTGAAAACATTTTATGCCCTTGAGAAGAGAGAGGTCACAGAAGGTGGATGCTGGTTTGCCTGTCCTCAACCCTGATGTCACTCTGGAAGCCCAGCTCATGCCCATCCTTGATGGGCAGTGCACTTACCTTCAGAGACAGTGGCATTTTCATGGTTTCCTCTGCTCTGGTCAGCACGGTTTCCAATTATACTTCCACTCTTTGTCCTTCGAAGAACACTCAAGGCTCTATTAATTTTTTTAAAAGATCTGCTTCTAATTGAGGAGCGATGAAAAGGCCATACTGAGGAAAACAGAGATAAGAGAAATAGTACTTACAAGTTAAGTCACCTTTTATGCATACATTAGATAAGATATATACAATAAAACAGTGATTATATCTAGATGGAAGGATTATAGAATTTGCTTACCTATATTTTTTTACAATGAAATTTATTCAGCTTGTTTTTAACAATCTCCTGTTTTCCCTCCTGGGCTAAACTGGATGAAACACTGCTTTCCTTGAGCAGGCAGGAGCCATAAATTATGAGGGCTCACTTCAGCTCCTTTCACCAAATCAGATTACACCATTTTAATGATCTGAGGTACTTGTGGTTTCATTTCACTTCGGAGAACTGGACATTGAGTAGCTGCCAAAACTACCAGAAACACTTCCCTTTACAAAAACATTTCTAGAACTTTCCACAGTGAATATTCCTCAGAGTGCAATCCTAAGGAAGGCCAAGAACCCACTCCCAGACACCCACCCATTTGACTCACCTCTGCTTCGTCTGCTCCGGCCAGTGTCTGAGGGGCTGTTTTCTGCCTGACAACTCTCTGCAGCTTCTGAAGCCTCTGGGGACAGTGGGGTGGCCGTGAGACTTGCGCAGCCATCAGAGCAGCCATCTTGGGAGCGCCTCTTCCTGTCCTTGGTCAGGCCATAGTGAGAGGCACCTTTACAGCTGGAACAAAACCCAGGACATTAGAGAGCCTAGTTTTCACTGCAAGTGCTCAGTGGGGGCTTGTCAAATGAACAAGCTTGCCTCAAGATCCCTTGCATCTCCCATGCAGGCACTCAGTACACACTTGCCCAAATCAGGTGAACTTATGACTAAAGTACACAGATTTTTAAGCATGCTTGTTGCATTCTCCTAATTAACTCTTTATGTTGGCTGATGGAATAGAATTCTATGATTTACAGTATCTACATGACTAGGTTTGGAGGCAGGTGATCTTTTAACAGTTTGGACCCAGTAATTCCTTCTTGCTGGTGCTTATTTTGACCATGAAAGCTCTTAAGTCACACCCTCCTTTCTTTTGGGTTTTGCTCCCCCAGAATTGAACAAAAACACAAAACTCTTCCAAGATTCCATATTTAACTGTCCGTGGAACAAAACCACTGTTGCCACAAAGCCACAGTAGTTTACTCAGCATTGCAGTTCCCTACATGCAGGCTTGGTGGCTTCCATCTATGCCTTGGACTGGTCTGAAAGGCCGGCCCTTGTTCCTCAATGAAGGCAGGACCAGGAGTTGCTGTGCACTGGGAAAAAAATGTTGCCTTCCAGCATTGGGATTATGTTGAACTGTAAAACTTTTACAGTTTTTAACAACATATTTGTGTATATGCATTCATCATCCACTTTATCAAAAAGTGAACTTTACCATAAAGGCCATCACTTCTGCAAAGGGAGAGGCTGGGAAAGATCATTGCTAAGGCTCAGGAGATTAAGGGTTGAGCCGATCAGGAGGCAAGCATGGCTGAGCAGGCTGGACAGCCTTTGTTGCCAACAGTAACAGACATGATACTGATGCCACGCCTGAGCATGGCCAACACAGTCATAGGTGTAAATATGTCTCTTCCATTGTGTTGGGTGCACTGCTGGTACCAACCATTGAGTGTAATTTAAATGTCTTGGAAAAGATTCTATTATGACCCAGAATTGAAATGAAAGTGACAATGGACAAAGTCTCAGAAAGAAAGTGTGTGTGTGTGTGTGGGGGGGGTTGATATGGGGGAAACAAACATCCCTGAAAGAAGGTCTTTATATCCTTATTTTTAGCAAAGGAATAAGCAAATGCTTTATTAGCTTAAAAACATACCCCTGCAGAGATAAGAAACAGTGTTACGTACATTTTGTTGCTAAGATCACTGAAAAGGACTGCCTATTTTACATCAAGCAATGCAACCCAGGGCAGAAGTTACCAAAGTTGCCTCAATGGATTTCAAAGCCACCAGATTCTGCTTTGATCAATCCAGTCATGTGGAGCCATCCTTTAAAGGTGTTTTAGCATCACTTAACTGGTGGAACATCTTTAAAGTTCTTTTTCTCATTGGAACATACAGCATGATGCTTCTTATATAATTAGTGGTTCCTCAATGTGATGAGATGTGGTTTGAACATTAGTATAAAAGCTCTAGGGTTCTATAATCTTATACCCTCAACTTCTAGGCCAGAAAAAAGGCCAGTCAAACCCAAGTTTACACTGCTAGTGCTGCCCTTACAGGAAGAGTTCAAATTTCTGGTTCTAATAGGTGAGGTTTTACCATACTGATTGGTTACTTTGGCTTCCATTTGTTCTGCTTCCAAATAGGAAAGATGATAGGGGAAATTCAAAAATCAGAACAAAAACTGCATGGTGGAAAAAATAGTATCCAGGATGCATTTGAGTAGCTCCAAAGTCATAGATGCACAAGGGGAACTCTTCCAGGCTGGCCCATAGTATTTGGTCAGCAATGGATGGGAAGGAAGTTTCTAGGTTATTTAGCTGGTTTGGAAAGTCTTCATTCTTGTGTGTGTGGGGGTGGGGTGGGGGGGCAGCAAGGCCCTTAACAATAAGCCCTGCCAGAGCAGTAAATTAATGTTTCAATTAATGTGAAACAGAGCCACAGGCAGGGCTCTTTTAATACCAGAGGTAACAGAGTGAGGGGCAATAGGGGGTGCAGTAGGAAAAAGGTGTCATCTTATTCTGTAGTCTTGTCACTGAGGAGGGTAGAGTATTTATAAACTATACCATTAAGAAATTTACTGATTCAAATTCATTGGGTTCTAAAGACATGTTTTTGAGTCTAGGAAAAGCAAACTCCACAAAATGGGTGATTAGGTTTCCCTCTCACCATGTATCACTAACAGCTGGGAAAGGTAGAGAATCTACACTGAAACCTTTGGATTCCCGAGCTTTGCTTGAAAAGAAAGTTCTGCTAGAACAACTTATCCAGCTTCTTAGCCCAGCCTGAATCCAAGGCACAGAGTGATGTATG
>NDGM011200475.1:0-11205 GCA_002564305.1 Octomys mimax | reverse complement strand
CCCAGAGAGGTGACTTCGAGAAGAAGGTGACGGTCCTGGGGCGACGTGGGGAGAATCAGGGGAGCGGTGGGACAGGCCTGGCAGTGGCATTCTCGGCACTGGCGTTAAGTGTTGATCATTGCCGAGGATGTCATTGCATGTGGAGCCCTCCTTCGCGTCCACCGTCCTCGGGGGAAGATGAGACTGCCGTCCCACTCCAGGGTATCATGCCCAGCTGAAGTGGGTTGCAAAGCATGACCAAGGGGGACTGCAGAGGCAAGAAGCTCATCAAGGGGTGTGGAGTTTGGGAGGCCTGCGGCAGCAGAGACCAGAAAGGAGGATGGATAGGGAGGGACACAAGCTCCAGGGGAGAACTTTGGCTCCAGAGCCTGGTATCTGAGAGCCCCAGTCCAGAGCCCCCTCTCAGGAGTGAGCCAGGAAAAGAGGTGCTGTTTGCAAGGGTAGCCTCCACTGTCATCGCTGGTGGGCAGCTCGCCAATTGGAGGGAAAGTGCTCCCCCCTGGAGATGTACAGCCTGAGGCAGAGATACAGCTGTGAGCCACAGCCTGCTGTGCGTCTTGTTGGGAAACCAGGGCAGCAAAGAAACCCATTGTGGTTTTCTGGAAACTTCCTGAGTGCAGGGCAAGGCCACGCAGGAAGGGCTGGGCCTAGCTGGTGACCCAGAGCTGCTCCCTCGGGCCTGTGGCTGAGCTACCAGGCCCCAGGGGAGCTGATGCCGCTAGACCCAGTTCCAAGGACTTCCCTGAATGGGCCTCTCTGGCCTCTGTGTCCCTATTTGGAAGGTGAAGCCAAAGACTGGGCGCTCTCCAAGGTCCCACCCAGCTGGAGCACCCAAGTCCCTCCTCCACAGCCCTCCTGTAGATAGAAGCTAGGCCCAAGGGCACGGACCTGCTCAGAGACAAGCAGGTGCAGCTGGGACTGGCACGCCTGTCCTGGCCAGACCTACACCTGTCCACCTTACTCCGACGCCCTCACCTGGGGGGGTGCGGGGGGGATCCAGCTCAAAACCGAAGTGGGAACGCCCGGGGCATTGACAGCAAGCAGGCAAGACCTCCTCCGGCCACTACCGGGCTGAACCCTAGGAGCTGTCTGTCCAGCTTAAATGGCACCTCCACCAAGCAGTCCTTCCAGGTCCCCACCCCTGGCTCCTACCCACGCCACCACCTTATGGTCCTGCCATGCTCTTCTGCACTTTCTTTTGGTGTAATTATTTGTGGATACATCATAGCTTCTGTATAAATTCAAGGTCTTAAAAACAGTCACCCCCATTCTTCCCACACCCACCCAGTGTCCTCTACCACACATGAGGCAGGGCTTGAATTCAGTGTCAGGGGAACAGAGTTCTCTTTCTCCTGCAGAAAAGAATTGTCTCCTTCAGAAGGAATGGTCGGTGTGAAGGGCGTCTGTTCCAGGACTAGATAGATGGTGGCACGTGAGCTCCGCGGCCCCGCCCCCAGTCCACGTGTACTTGTGGACCTTGAGCAAGCGATTAACACAGCGCTTTGGTTTCCTCATCTGTAAAGTGGAATAAATCAGAGCACCCAGCTGAGCTACGTGTGCAAAGTTCCTGGCATCATAAGTGGGGCTCTCCAACTCAGGTTTCCCCCACATGCAGATTTGTATTTCTTTTTTTGAAACTACATGCCACTGTCTTGCAGTTCCAGTGTGGCTCAGCTGGTTGCCAGCCCCTCCCCTGGCCTGGCATTCTCTGCATCTGCCTGGCACACGCCCTGCCTGGTGCAGAGAGAGGAGCAGGGAAAGGGAGCTGGAGCCTGGCTTCCAGCTTCGCTGTGCAGCAGCGTGGCGCTAGTGGCCGCCTGGAAGGCTCTTGCTCAATTCATGTGACTCGAGAGATTTGGAACTCAGTCGGGAGAGAGTTCCCAGCAATGAGTCAGCACATTCATGCTCTCACACACATTTTTTAAAGATTTACTGAGAATCATTTATGAGTGTAAGATGCAGGCTTCTGGCAACTTTATTTTGACCCTGCAGGCAAGTAATGTTTAAGACAAATTTAACAAAGGGCTGGAGGCAAGAACAGCTGGAAGAATGCAGTGGGATGTTTTCTCCTTCGTCTTGCGTATGGCCACTCTGTTGTCTGCAGGAAAAACCAGCTCATGTGGGCTCCTTTAGCACCTCCTGGATCCCCTGATTTTTGTTAAATCTGGTCAGAAAATAAGAGATGGATAAAGGAAGAGAAGCAGCACTGGTGTTTATTAGGCACGGCTGCATCCCAGAGAGTGATGCCCTGGTCCAGCAGGCGGCTGGGGACTGGGAAGGGGCGGCTGTCATCAGACGGCTTTGAGTTCAGGCCCCCACACATCACGTTCATAGTGTTATCTATTCCTCATGTCCATTTCGTGGATTACAAAATTAAGGCCCAGGGGGGAGAACACATTTTGTCTGTGGACACAAGGGTCTTCAATGATGAATGCCCAATGCCAGTCTCTAGAAAGAAACACAAGTGTCCTTGAGCCAAAAATGAGGGTTGAGTTGGGGTTGTTTTTTTTTGTTTGTTTGTTTGTTTGTTTTTGTATTTTAGGGAAGGTTCTACAGGGTGTTCAGGGTCTCACTACTAGATCGAACTTGTAGTGATCTGCCTGTTTTTTGTTTTGTTTTTTGTTTTTGCAGTACCAGGGATTAAACTCAGGATCCACCTGTTTACAGCCTCCCAAGAGCTGGTAGTGTGCTATGATGCCCAGTCTCAATTGTCATTTCAGCGTGGTCCCGGGGCTGGGCCAGTGCAGCAGGTTGTGGAGGGGATCCAATCCTGGTCCCTGCACTTTAATCCACTGAGCTATTTGGCCGGCCCTTGTGTTATTATTATTATTATTGTTGTTGTTATTATTGTGTATTTGGTTGTTACAGGGTCTGGGACTCGTGGTGACCCTCCTACTTTCAGCCTGCCCAGTGCTGGGACTACAGGCATGTGCCACTATAACCAGACCCTTGCCGGCTCAGCCTGCCCTGGGGGCAGGGCTGATGTAACTTGTGGTGCCAGGGATCCAACTGTGCGGCCCTGCACTTGCCTAAGCTTGCCTAAGCAGGCGCTGTAGTCTGCTGAGCTATCTCGCCAGCCCGAGGGTTGAGTTATTATTGCCCAAGCAGCTGGGATTGCACTGCACAGAGGGAGGCGGGCACACTGACTCTCAGGAATGATGTCTGCATGTCCTGACCTGATGCCACTTCCTGGGGGACCGGTCTCCTCAGCCCCCTGTGGACAAGGAAGAGCCTGGCTCTCCCAGGCAGCCCCTCTCTGCTGCAGCTGTTGATTTCAAGTCACAAATCATTGCTGCCCAGAGGGCTGCATTTCCTGCACCTAGGTCTCTCTCGTAAGGTTTGCTTCTTCCTTCGCAGCACCAGGGAGCTGTGTGCACTGTAGTCGGAGCCACCTGCATCCCCCTCACCCCTGCCAGCAGCCGCTCTGGAGCCAGCATCCCCTGGAGGCCCAAGACAGGAGGCTCAGGCTCAGTGCCTGTCTCCCAACACAAATCACAAATAGGCGGCCTTGGGCTGCCCCTTCTCAAGATTGCAGGGTCCCAAGTTGCACTTCACAGATCTCTGGGGATGGGAAACTGACCTGCGGATAAGTGGGATTCAGTGTTCTTCTATACAAACACTTTTGAGGGATACCAGGTGCCAGGAGCTGCAGGCTCTTGGTGGCTTCCCAACAGGCACAGGCTTTCGGCTCAGTGGCAGATCCGCCCTGTCCTTCCTCCACACTTCTGGGCCCCGGCCACCTGGCCAGGGTCCAGGCTCTGGCGGGGTCTGCCCTGCCACTTCCACCAGGGACCACCCACCCCTGCTGGGCCTGAACGGCTGCCCACTTCCAGGCCTCGCCCCAGTGCTGTGCTCTCAGCTGCAGTGTCAGCTGCGGTGCTGTGTTGGGGGTAGCACAGTACTGTCACTGCCCCCAGCCCAGTAGGGCAGAGCTCACTGAGCTCGTTCCCCACAGCCCGGCCTGCAGCCAGTGCCCTGTAGAAAGAGCAGAGAACACAGCGAAACAGGCACTGCTGCCCCGTGCTGGGCACATCCTCGGAGGGCACCAGGGCCCCGGGCTGGCATTTTCAAGGGAAAGCACTTTCAAGTAAATAAAACTCAATGTGAGGAGAGAGTTTAGCATCCAGTGTTCATGATGCCAAGCTATCCCTTTGCACCCCAGTGTGGTCTCCAGGTCTTCCCTGTCTGGAGACCAGCATGTGGCCCACCATGCTGCAGGGGACCAAATGGTGAGAATGGTGCAGGAGTGAACAAGGAACACAGGCAGATCTAAGAGACTCCCCGCTCCAGGAACCACTGGCTGTGCAGCCCTAGCCAAGTCACTCAGCATCTCTGTTCTGGTAGCTGTCTTGTTGGCTGGGGGTAGGAACAGCTCCTGTGGGTGATGAGAGCTGCTCGCCCACCTGCCTGTGTAGCTCCCTGAATTCTACACTCCTCACCTCAGCCTCGCCTCCTCCATCCTGTGGGGCCCGTCCCTGCGGAGGACAGGAGAGGCAGGGCAGAGAGTCTCGGGAGGGGACCAGCAAGGCACAGCCGTGGGGCCGAGGGCGCACAGGCAGGGGCGCAGTCCTGAATGCCCTCCCTAGTGCAAGTGGGGAGGAGGGCAGGGGAGGCCTTGCAGTCAGGTGACCTTCAGCAGGGGGCACAGGAGTCTGGCAGCTGTGCCTGCCTTGTGCCTCCCCCAGGTCCCTTGTTGCCACACCCAGGCTGTAATATGTCTTTCTCCTTTTCTACACCATTCTTAAAGGTGAGGCTGGGTTTTACTTACTGATGTCTTAGCACAGGGTCAGGTGCATTCAGGTATTCCATAAGTGAGTATGCTGTTGTATTCAGTGCTAACATGATCCATGCTTAACAGCTATATACATTGTACATTTACATTATCTATAGACATAGGTACCTACACTGTAACTTGCACTGTTCAGGTAATTCTGCTATAAAACGATAAAGGCATTGTGGGCAGCCTTGCAGCATGAAAAGCTGCAAAACCCAGCACTTCAGGTATGAGAGGATTGCAGTGGACCACTAAAAACCCCTGCAGGTCCGTAATGAAGTACTGTCCTAGTGAAGACAGCAGAGAGGTTAAAACAGCATGCTGAAGTTTAAATTTAAAAAACAAAAGCACTGCCGAGATAGCTCAGTGGACTAAGTGCCTGCTTAGCAAGCCCAGGAACTGGGATGCGACACCCAGCACCATAGGCCACACTGACCGCGAGCTCGGGCACACGGAGACAGCCATCAAGTCCAGCCATGGGGGGCATGCCTGTAATCCCAGTGCTGGGGAGGCTAAAGACAGGAGGATCACCACGAGTCTAAATTGCGTAGTGAGACCCTGTACCAAATACATTTCTTTATTTTTTATTTCTATTTTTATTTATTTATTTATTTATTTTGCAGTACGGGGCATTGAACTCAGGGCCTTGCACTTGCCAGACAAGTGCTTATTCTACTTGGCTATCTCCCTGGCCCCAGTATCTCCCCAAACCCCCAAATACATTTTTAAAAAATAAAAAAGAAAGAAACCAATATGGTGGCACACACCTGTAATCCCAGCACTTTAGCAGACTGAGCCAGGAGGGTCATAAATTGAAGCTTAGCCTGGGCAATTTAAAGACTTAGTGAGCTCTTATCTAAAAATAAAAAGGTAGAAGGTGACACTCGGTGCCAAGGTCCTGGGTTCAATCCCCAGAACCACAGAAAAGGGGATGGGGTGGGAGGGGGTCAGTGACTTTAGGACGTGGGTGACTAGAACAATAAACAAGAGACCATAGGGCAGCTCGGAGAGGGTGAGTGCTGGGTTCCAGGTGGGACAGGGGAGGACAGACACCTTCAGGAGCACCGTGCAGGCTGAGCATCTAGCATGGTCCTTGCATAGGGATCAGGGAGACCTAAGCAGCAGCCTCCCGAGATGACATGTGGCCACCCTGAGCCCAGGGAAGGGCATGGCATGACCAGTGTGTGTGCAACAAATTCTTGGCTGTGCCAGGGCACTGCGCCCCAACTGCTGGCCTCGGGTGCCCAGCATCAAGGACATTCCTGTAGCCAACACTAGTACCACCTCTTACTTGTGTCATTCTGCATGTCTCCAAAGAGCCCCTCTGCCCCGCTCCCCAAGCAAGTGCAGGAAAAGGTGTGGCGCACATAGGCCCTTGGCCCCCGAGCGCTCTACTACATAAGCAACTGCTGATGGAAATACTTGAGGAAACATTGTGTGAAGCAAACACGCGCGGACTTTATTTCTGCCATTGTTCCCTAAACAACACCGCATAGCAACTATTTATGTGGCATTTGCATCATATTGGATGGCACATCATTCAGTGGAGGATTTCCTCGATTATGTGCAGATACTGCGCTGTGTTATGTGAATGCCTTGAGCATACAAGGGTTTCGGCATCCACAGGAAGTCCTGGAACCAGCCCCTCGGCACACCCGAGGTGAGCCCAGAATGCCAGCTGGCTTGCTGATGTTGAGGGGCACCCAGGGCAAGTTATGGACCACTTCCAATTGGAAATGGGAAATTCAGTAAACCCAACTCATGCAAAAAGCGTGCAGCAGGAGCATAGGAAACAAGGTGACCCTAGTCAGAGCATGATAGCCTGTGTTGAGAAGTCCCTTCCCAATCAGGAAAAATGGGACTGCCTTGATCATACCTTTGGACTTGGGATCAAAGACGAGCTATTATATGTATAAGCCATGTGACCTCTGGAGAGCTTCTAGGCCACTCTGTGCCTCCTTTTCCTCAGGACAGGGCTAATGATGCATCCCTAGGAAGGAAGGGGCGGGTGAGCTTTGGGCCTGGTCAGTGCCTGAAGCCCTCAGGTCAGCTGGCCTCTTGGGACACGTCCAGCTGGATGGTTGGTTCTGAGGACAGCGGACAAGAAAGCTAAACTCTGGAATCAAAATCAGCTGCTGCGATTCGATGCAGAAGCTTGAATTACCGTGCAGGGAAGAGGTCTAGAATTTTTGCCAGGGAAATCCAGGGACCCTTGGCAGAGGTGCGGGGAGGAGCTGCCTGGAGCCTTAGCGCCTCCCTGCCTGTGCTCTGCAGGTCCAGGACCCCACCCCAAGCCCAAGGTCTGAGGTCCCCTGCCCTCCCTCAGCCACGCCCACCAGCCCTGGCCTGCCCGCCAGGGCGTGCAGTGGAGAGGAACAAGTCTGCAGTCATGGATCCTTGGCTTTGGACCTGCTGTGCCACTTACCAGCTGAGCAGTATAGCAAGGGGGCTGGTGTCTCTTGGGCCTCATCTTCCCTGAAGAGCAGCAGCCCCTTCCCTCCTTCCTGAGGCGGGGCAGCGCCAGCCAGCACCTTGCAGCTCCAGCGTGCCTGGGAGGGACTTCTTAAAATGCAGCTCCTCGCTCCCAGAAGCTTTTCAGGGTGCAATTTCACCCTGACGGGCAAGAATCTGGCTCAGGTTCATGGTGCATGGCAAGTCCTCAGAAAACACAAGCCGACACCACAGAGATTTTCTTTGCACCAGCCAAAGGCGGCCCTTTGAGAGCAGAGAGAGAAAGATACCGAAACCTCAGCTCACCTGAGAATTCTTAGGGAAACAAGGAAAGCGAGTTTTGTTCTGCAGGCTCCGGGGCCCTGGGAGCTGGGGAGCGAGGTCAGCGCAGTCAGCAGTGTGGCTGCTGCAGCTCCGTGCCACAGGCGGCCTCTGCCCCGCAGGCTGCAGAGCCTCCAGCACTCGGCCTCCTCTTGCCGTGCTGCAAACACATCCTCAGCAGGCCCAGGCCTGGCCCTTAGGCTGCAGCTCTCCCGCAGAACATTCAAAGCACAGGAGGTGCTGGGCAGGAGTTGCTGGGGATATAAATGCACACCAAGGCTTTGTGTAAGGATGTCAGTGTCCTTCCCACCAGAGGCCTGAGCGTGGACCTTCCCCTCTGCCCTCACCAGCATGGCACTGTGCACAGCCTGCTGCTGCCAGGGGAGCAGCACCGACTACTCGAAGGGACAAAGGACACTGCACGAGGCACAACGCTGCCTCCAGTGCCACTCTGACCCACCCAGGTTGGGGGCTTTTCTCCCCTCTCCCTGTCTCAGAATCACTACAGAGCTGGAGACCTGCTTGCTTAATGAGCAGCTCGGTTCCTATATCAGCTCCTTTTCTTTTCATCCTCCCGACTCCATCCAGTCTCCCAGGGCCCCAACCTGCTGGAAAAGAGACATGGACAACCAAGCTGCTCAGCCCCGCTGCTAATCTCAAGTTCCTCTTCACAGGTCTTAAGCGCTGGCTGCTCCGAGAGTCGAGCTGTAGGAAGATTCTCAGGATGTGAGTGACACGCCGCGAGCCTGGTGAGTGCACTGTTTGGCTGTGGTCTCCACAGCCCAGGTTGGATTTCAAGAAGGGAGGAAGATGTGGGAGGCCAGGGTGCTGGGCTCTGCGGCCCTGATGCTGCTTCCTCCACACACCTGGGAGCAACCCAGGGCCCAGCACCTAGCTATGATCCCTTGGAATTCGCTGGGCTCCTGTCAGTCCTTCCCAGAAGCCCCTGCAGCCTGCATGGGACTAGGCTGGCCTCTCTGCTCAGAGGACAGCAGCCCAGACTCACCTATGGGGGCTGTGCTTGGACCTTTAGCCGGGGCAATAGCTTAGGCCCAGAGAAAGCTAGCTCGCTCACACAGTTGGTGAACCACAGCCCCGGGACACCAGGCTCGGGCCAGGCAGGACCACCTCCTTTGTGCATCCAGAGGATGCTGCCGGCCAGCGGGGGGCAGCAGCGTTGACTGGACTTAGCACAAATCCATAGCAAAGAGCTCTGCCAGGAGCAGTAGGCATCGGCTAACCCTAGCACTGGCAGGACCCAGGCAGAGTCTGGAGAGATCTCCAAGGAAAACGGAGGGGCGCAGTTTTGAGGACGGCAGCGTTTTCACAGGTTCTGGCCTCTGAGGATCTTGGTCTCCCTGGTAGCCATGTAGCAGGAAGAAGGGGAGACTGAATGAGAGTGGCTTTGGGGCCAGCTGATGCTACAGAAAGCACTGAGTAAGGGAACCCTCAGGCCACCCCAGGACCCACTGTCTGTCACCTGGCTGGACCTGAGCCAACCCCAGACAGCGCACATGGCTCTGGCACCCAGGCATGTGACAGGCAACGCACAGTGTGTGGAGTTTGGTACAGAGCTGGTCACACCGATGAGGGGCTTGACCCGAGATTCAGACCACATCCCTCTTCCCCAGGCCTTGGGGGAGGTACTCAGGGGGCTACCCAGGCAGGTGCTGTCCTGTGGCAGGGTGGGACTGGGGTCACATGCTCCAGCCAGCAAACCAGGATCTCTGGGCCTGAGAAATTGTCCTCAAACCCCCAGGGAGACTTTGGTAGACCCAGCAGGGACTACCGAGGCAGCAGGAGGGGGTCTGGATAACATGACCTGCTGTCCTCTGTGTGGTGTGTGGGGTCTCCAGCTCAGCCCGGCCAGCTGCAGCAGGGTTTCCCGAGGGCTCTAGGCCAGCATGTAGAGGAGGCAGAGGGCGTGTTTTTCTCTCAGGAACTGACAGCCTGGATGAGAATTGAGTCTGACAGTCAATGTGCGCAACCTGTATATGCTGCTGAGTCCCAGGCACTGTTGGGGGCAGGGCGGGAAAGGAGGCAAGGAGTGGGGGCAGAACCTCAAGTTGAAGGCTTGCAGTGAGTCGGCTGGGCAAGCCTTGCCGCCGGAGTTGAGCTCTGAGGACAGGAGCTGTGTCCTTGCACTCACAGGACCTGGCACAGATCAGGTCAGTGAGGGGTAAGGTGAGGGCAGCCCAGGGAGCCAGCGTCTGTGCTCAGAGGCTGAGCCCCAGTGTCAGGCCACAGGTCCAAGCCCAGGCCCTGGCCGGCTGCGGGGCCTCAGGCAGATCGCCAGCCTCCTCCAACAGAGAGGCATGAGCGCTCGAGGAGTTAATTTCCGTACTGGCTGCCCTTAGCCAGAGCTAGGTAGCTGTTCTCACGCCAGGTCTAGGGCAAGGCTCAGTGCTGAGTGCACAGCTGGGCGTAAAAGCCCCAGCACAGGTGCGTGGAGAGGCCCGGATCCGTGCTTGCCCCAAGCCCGTGCTCTGCAGCTCTGACCACGCAGGCCCCTGGCACGGTGCTTCCTGTCATCCCTGCCCCAAGGTCCCCACTGGTTCTGACGCTGGCCCAAGGTCAGAAGCTGCTCTGCCATTTCTTTCTACCTCATTGCTCCTTGGAGAATGGGGTGGTCCCCTGAATGTCCCTTTCCCCAGTAAACAGGGACAGCAACACCACCCCCTTCCTCCTGGAAATGGCCTCAGAACTGAAGAGAGCACAGACAGGAAAAGACACTATTGGTCCAGGTGGAAGTCAGTTCCTGTCTGCAGTGAGGCCTGGCTGTTCCCGAGGCCAGAGGACAAGCACTTGCCCTGGCTCTCAGCTCAATGCTTCCTTTGGCAAAAGGTGCCTGGTGTTGTAGCATGTTTTAGGTAATTATTGGACCATGTTCAATTCTTGTCTGGGTCACCACCTTAGGTTAGCAACCAGCCTGGGGCCATGGAGGAGCTTGCTGGGCTGGAGGGGGCCACTGTGGGACTCCCCTACCCCTGCTTGGGGTGAGGCATTCACAGAGAGCCACACATCTAGGACACAAGCACAGGCCCTGTGTCAAGAGGGTCTAAGAGGTCAGACACCACATGGTCTGGCCTCTGCCCACCAGGGACAGCGAGGTGCAAAGGGTGCTGTGACCCAGACCATCTCGGTCTAGAAAGCTTGCACAGCTTCCCTGCCTGGGCCGCCCACTAGTGTGTGACCTTGGAGGGCTCACTGAGCTTCCTGAGCCTCAGTTTCTTGGTGTGTAGCATGAGTGTGGTGATTGATGTGGCCCTGCAGGCTCTCAGGGTTAACAGGCGAGGAGGGTTAGGAGTCATGTGGAGCGTGAGCAGTGCCCAGCATGCGTCTGTCACGCCCGGGTTGGCGTCAGGCTCGGGAACTGTGTATGTTGTCACCTAGAGGAGATGCGCCGGCCTAAACACAGACTCCAGCTCAGGACGAGACAGATGGGTTTGGGGCAACGGAGAGCAGGCCTGGTCAGGCAGCCTGTGGGCCTGTGTCTAGGAAAGGGAGACAGGTCCTTCACAGCTGTGTCACCCTCCCAGCATAGGCAGGCGTCGCTGCCCTGGGCTCCTTCCCTCGGCCTGGTGGGGGAGTGCAGATGGGAATCCAGGTGTGTGGGCCACAAAGGCCCCGCCCGGAGACAGAGGGCAAGTGAGCTGAGC
>NDGM011200467.1:0-11421 GCA_002564305.1 Octomys mimax | reverse complement strand
TCACTATGAGTCTGATCTAGTAGTGAGACTCTGAACACCCTGTAAACCCTTCCCTAAAAATACAAAATAAATAAAATAAAACTTTAAAAAATGATTCATAATATTATTTTTATTCTATGAATTATAATCCAATGCTAGTGCTGTTTATTTGCTGCCCACACTGTCCCTACAGTGACCACTGGGGACTTGGTCAGTTTAGCGCGCCTGCTAATAGTCCCTCTGGGGCTATTTCCTTACTTCCTGGCACCACCAGAGTCTCCAGTCTCATCCTGGATTTTCCCAGTCCCAATCCAATGATCATCTGCTTCCCCCAAAGGATCCCTAGTCCATTTCACTGAAGAATGGTATTTGGAAATCAGGATCGGTCCACTCCATGCAGAGGTACCTAGCACTATAAAATCACTTGAAATGTAAATGTGAGTCCAACTTTATAGTTCTTTATAGATAAGCAGTGTGGAGACCAGTGAGGCTCCATGACTAGCCAATGTCATAGAGCTCAGACCCTGCAGACAAAAGTCAAAACAAGCATAATTTTTCCACTAGTGTAAATCTCTCCTTTGTTATAAATACGAGTTCTTACTTGGCAGAAAAAAGTACAGATGGGCCAGATAAATGTGATTTCTGGTTGACAGAATACTCCAGTAACCCATGTCTAAAAACAAACTTGTCATCCAATAGATTTTTGGGGCTAGATTTGTTTGATGAGTCATCAGCAGCCGCAGATATTACTTGGGCTCTGTAAAATTCCCTGCTGTTTGTGCATTCATTGTCCTAAAATACAGTAGAGCACACATGAAGGAGTAAAGAGCACAAAAACATAATAAAGTGAAAATGGTGGCAGGGTCGCTTTCGACATCTCCAGGTCTTTGGGTGGTGAAATCCACCCTCCTCTTTTCACATGGCCCTGGTGCTGGACAGGAGCGATTCGCATTTGATGAGAAAGGAGGAGCGACAAAGGAGGTCTCCTGGTTGGATCCCCATCTTTTCTGGACCTTCACAACTGCAAGAGCTAGTCGTGTGTGCAGAGGGCCACCAGAGGATTCTCTGTATGTCGTGGCCAGGTCATTTTGAGTTCTCTGAGGTGTTCTGTCTATATAGCTGGAAATTTGACCTAGCAATATCATTCCCATGCTGTGTTTAATCTGTACCACCAAGTCTTCCCCCTGCTGCAGTTGTGGCTAAGACTCCAAGACAGAATAGCTAGAGAGAGGGACAAACGTAGTAGCTCACTGAGACTGAACCAGAAGAAGACCCCGATGCTAGTCCTGACTAGAAGGCTAGAGGTTTGCCCTGTTGTTTATACAGCAGGCAGTATTCTTCTTCTCTCTGAACTCTACCTTCTGGCATAAAATGATGTGGTTGGACTAGATGATCTCCTCTAAGGTTCTATCCTGTTTTTGAAATCCTTAGTATCCTCAAATTCCTTTCCAGAATTTGCTCAGGGTGTTGGGGCCTATGCGTCTCATTGATAGAATTCTTCTGCCACCTAGTGGCTGACTCGAGGCCTGGCTCTTCCAAGCATACCTTTTGCACACAGGCCCTGACTCGCTCACAGCAAGAGAACGAAGCCATTTCAAGCCTTCCTTTGCAGGAGTGTGGCAAACTGCCAGGCCTGGGAGGAACACATGTTTTATTCATGCCTTAGAAAGATATGCTAGGTGAACATAATGCCGCTTCCTATGGCAAAGGCCTTGGCGCAGCGGACATGTGGTCACGAGGCAGACTCCTGATGTCAGGAGCACCCAGCAAGGTGCCGTAATAAATGCAAGCCACAGGAGGTGTGTTTGGGTTGCGCCCCATGAGCTAATCCGTTCCATGCTGGTTTGTAATCTTTCAGCCGCTCCCTAGTTAACACTCGTTAAGCATGCATGCAGGGCCTCCATCCTGGGCCTTCCCTGCTGTCAGAACCCTCTTCCAGACACCTGAAGTAAAAAGAGGAGGGAAAGACCCCCTGGCTCTCCCGCTGAACTCCAGCAGTCCCTCCTCCTAAAGAAGGTCCTTCTCCTGACATTCCCAGACAAATAAAAGCTACCTCTGAAGCCTGCCTGACCTTCCGAGTTTGGGTTATTTAGGCTGTGGGACATTTACCTCACACAACTGTCAAATGTTGCCCCACATCTCATACTTATTACCCCTCTTCCTGATTGCTTCGATCCCTCTCACGGCGACTGCTGTCTGCCGGGGCTGAAAGTTCTGTCGGCCTTGCTTTTGGTTTCCATAGTCAGAGGCAAACGCAGACAGCATTATTGGTGCCCACTGTACAGAACAGAAAGCCAAGTCTACAACTGGGTTAGGTGACCCTAGACATCTAAACAGGGAGCAGCAGAATTATAATAAAATGAAGATGTTTGGCTCCTTCCTCATTCAGTCATGCATTGTTTGGGGTTTGTTTTTTATGGTCTCATTGAAGGACCATTTGTTTATTAATTTTTACCATAAACACTATTCTTTTTTTTTTTTACTGGAGATTGAACTCAGGCCCTTGCGCTTGCCAGGCAAGCACTTATTCTACTGAGCCATCTCCCCAGCCCCATACAAACACTATTGAAACTATTAATTGCCTGTGTTTTATAGAACAATGTAGGTTTTATTTCTTTTTTCCTTGCCAATCTGGTAATGTAGTGAATGAGTGGAAGAAGACAGAAAATCTAGGCTCCTTATTTATTTATTTATTTAGTATTTTTTTAGGGAAGGGTTACAGGGTGTTCAGGGTCTCACTACTAGATTGGACTCGTACTGATCCACCTATTTATAGCCTCCCAAGAGTTGGGATTACAGGCGTGCACCACCACGCCCAGTCTCAATTGCCATCTCAGCCTTCCCTGGTTGCGGGGCTGGCACAGCAGACTCGGGGATTGAAACCTGTGGCCCCTGCTCCTGCTTGCAGGCACTTTAATCTGCTAAGCTATTTGGCCAGCCCTAGGCTCCTTTTTTTAAAAAAACTATTTATTTATTTATTTATTTGGTACAGGGTCTTGCTATATACAGCTCAGACTGGTAGTGATCCTCCTGTCTCAGCTTCCCCAGTGCTGGGATTACAGACATGAGCCACCATGCCCAGTTTTGGGCTTTTATTTGATATGGCCATCTCCAAGCTGGTGGCCCTGTGAAATCAAAGCCATTGAGCCCTCGTCTCCCTTTGCTCCTCATGGGGGAGGACAGGGCAAAGGACCCTTCCCTCCTCAAATTCTTCATGTACAAGGAAAGGGGACTTCTAATTTGGGACAAGTTTCAGTATCTCCAACCTTGGATCTACCCACATAAATTGATGGAGTGAGGATATCTTTGCCTAGCAAATGAGTTCCCTTCACCAGCCAGCCCAGATTGTTCAGGTGGGTCCATTACTTACTGGTTTGTTTTTAACAACTTGGCCTAGTCTTAGCACAGAATCCCATTCACAGGTGTTACATTCCTTTTATGAGGTGATGGCAAACATGTTTCGTCTGGAGTTTCCTTCAAATCAGTAAGCACTATCTGTCAGGAGCTCTGGTTTAAGGTGCTTGGGCCATGGGAGGCCATCTTGGAAGGTTCCAAGGGAGAGGGATCGATTAGCCATGTCTGCCCTTGGCAGAGGCTGGGAAGCCTAGAGGGCAAGGGCTGTATCTCTGATAGGAAATCAGAGCAGGAGTAAACAAAGGAAACCAGGTGCAAAGGCAAGAACTGCTCAGAAACCCAGCAGGGATGAAAATCCAGCCTCCTCCTCCAAGTTCAGGTGCCTTGCATTCCAGTCTCCCTTCTACTCCCTCCTTACTCAGCAACCAGCTGTTATGAGCTGCTTTCTGGTGGTGATGAGATGTGGTGACCCAGGTGGCAGGAAGGAGAGGAGAACCAGGGAGCAGGTGGGAGGATACAGAGGGAGGATATGAGACAGTGACACTGGCCTTCAGCCTCTCAGGGGACATCTGAGAGGCTCTTGGCCTTCCAGATGGCAAACTCCCTGAGAGGCTGGGTAGAGGGACTTCCTGCCCAGAGGCCATGCTGTTCTGTGGAGGGACGTTCTGTGCCCCCTGGAGGGCAGCGAGCACCCAGCCCACCAGCTTCCCCTGCCTGCATACCCAGGCCCTAGGCAGCTTTCTCCCTTCTCTGCAGAGCTTCTGCCCTGAGAGGATGCCTGATCCCATGGTGCAGCTGGGAATCTAACTTTCTCTCCATGTGGCAGCCAAGTGTCACCCTGAGCACAGGGAGCTCTCCTACCAGGCCCAGGCAGACGCTGCTACACAGAAGGCCTGGTGCCTGAATGCCCCCTTTGTTTGCAATGAAATGAAATCTACCCTTTTTACAAAGCAAAATATCCACACTGCCAAAGTCCCAGGTAAATGGGGTGCAGCTACCACGCAGCTCTGGAGGAAATCTCCAGCTCCGGGGATGTGTGCCCTCAGGGAGCCCTGGCCTGACTGTTTTCCCTCCTGCCACAGACACTTTCCTTCCTGGGCCTGTGGCGGAGGTGAGGCAGGGCCAGAACAGTCAGCAGAAGGAGCTCCTCTCAGAGCAGTCAGAGGAGGAGGAGCTCTCGATCCAGAGGCCTTTCCCTGCCCTCCACAGCTGCTCCTCTCAGCTGTGAGGAAGGCTTGGTTCAGGGTCAGCCCCACCCCACACCCGCCTGATGCTGATCCTTATAGTCCTGACTGGGACATGGACAGACATCTGATAATAAAAGGAACGCAGGGGTCACAAGGCACGTGGCCTCGGAAGTTATTTATTTCTCTGTCACTATCACCACACATGGTTCTAATAGGGATAAGAAATCTGCAAGTATGTTCCTTTCCACGTCATGACCATTCCCTGAGGGGTGTGAGGGACCTTTGATCAGGCAAAGGTGAGCCTGCTGTCAACCAGCAGAGGTGTTTCTGTCTTAAAGGATGCCTCAGAGGAGGAGGAAGAAAGGAGGAAGCTCTCATCCTTTAGGCCAAGCCAAATTCCACCTACTCAAGCCAGCCTTGGTGGGTTTTGTAGGGATTCCCCTCACAAGCTGTGACCGAAGCCAGGCATTAACTACCCTTTCTATCTTGACTTCTTTCATCTCTAGTCCTAGGGTTGAACCCAAAGGGTGTTGAGCTCCATCCCCAGCCTTTTCAAACATTATTTACTTTGAGATAGGGCTTTGCGATGTTGCCAGGCTGGCCTCAAACTTTAGACTCTCCTGCCTCAGCCCTCTGATGTGTGACACCATGCCTGACTAAAACTCCAGATTTAACCCCCCTCTTCCCTTTCTTCTTGGGGTAACTGTCCCTTCCAGCCTGTCTGTTGTGTGACCTACCAGGAAGTACAGGTAGGCACATTAATCAATAAACAAAAATAATTACTGTTTTTCTCAAAGAACTGAAAAAACATCTTGTGGCTAAGTGATTACAACCACCAGAGGTACATCATGTGGCTACAAACCTTAGCCTGGTGTGAGAAGGCGCCTGCCAGTCTGTGATCCTTTATTGTGGCCAGTGTCAACCACCACTTCTAAATCAGCTTCCTGCAGGACGGACTTCGGACTGCAGTCTTCTATCTCCTCATCGAGGCAGGTTTTCAAACAGCCACCTTCTGTGCCTCCACACTGTGTCCTTTGACTAAACTGGCCTCTCGAGTGGCAAGCGGACAGACCTGGGTCTGGCACCTCCGCATCAGACTGGTTTCCTTTTCTTTCTCCTCCTCTTCTCCTTCCTCTTCCTCTTCTCTCCTGCTGAGAATTGAACTCAGGGCCTTCCCACTGAGCAATTTCCTCAGCCTTTAAAATACGTTTTTAGGGTCTGCTACAGCAACAGAAACACAGAAAGGACACTAGGATTTGGAGGCAGATTTATTTAATGTCAGTTAGGCACTCACAGGGAATCAATTGTCCGTCAGTGGCTCAGGGAGGGAGTTTTTTTATGGGGCCACAAAGGGGTGGTACAGAGGTGGCGCACTTGGCTGTCTTCCGTTGGCTTCTATGATGGGCATCATAATGACCAGCTATGCATCACACTGAGCAGCTGTTTTAGGATACAGAAGTAACCAGAACTGCAGCAGGAACTGTCACCTGGGCAACCGAAATATACGGGTGGCTGGGGGGAGGGGCCATTCTCTGTTACAAGTCAGGGCCTCACTAAGTTACTAAGTTACCCAAGGTGGGTGGAAACTTGAGATCCTCCTGCCTCAGCCTCCTAGTGTACTGGGATTCCAGGTGCGCTCCTCCAGGCCCAGGTCATGTCAGGTTCCTTTCCACATCCAGCCACAGAATCCGTCCTGAATTTCTCTGCATTTTGAGGTGAAGCAGAAGCTGTCCCTGTACATAAATTCACTCCCTGCCATCATGATAGGAAGAGCCTTCGTAAGTGAAAGCACATGCACTCAACAAACATTTCTTCAGTGTGTGCTGTGTTCCAGGCACTACAACAGGCTCAGGATCTCCACAAGCTCCCAGGGAGCCTTCACATACAGAAAGAAGCATACAAAATAATACAGATGCTACACAGCAGTGAGTATTGTGTGGGGCCGCACAATGGAGGGCAAGGTCATTTCCCCATGGGGAGAGAATGGAAGCAGGGGGCAGGGAAGCTCCACCGCAGTTGGAGCTGGTCGGCAGGAAAGTTTCATAGACTTTGAGCGGCCCTCCAGGGCTCAGCTCTGGTGTCACAGGCTGCCTGCTTGCCCAGTGTGAGGGCCTGGCACGGCAGGTGGTTTGGGGTCTGCAAACTCCGGGACCTGGATAGGAGGAGAGATTATCATTTCCTCCTGCCCACAGTGGGGCTCTAGGTGTGTGGCTGAGCTTGCAACTGCTGGGAGAGAGGCTGCTTCCCCAGGAACAGCACAGCAGGCTCAGAAAGCCCCAGTAGAGATTGTCTTCAACAGGGGTTGTGGTTTCCTCAGGCACATTCCAAGCTGGGGAGAGAAAACAAACGAGTGGGGAGGGGAGGAGAGAAGAGGGTAGAAGAGATTTCAGAAAAGGGGAAGAGAGCGGAGGAAGAACCCATCCATCTCCAGAGGCCGAAACATGGCCCGGGAAATCCAGCAAGGCTTGTCCAGTGACTCTGTACACTCATGACGTGTTGTGCAGTTAAAGGAGCCGCTCTTGCGCCTCTTGGGCCACATCTGGGCCCGCCCCTCACTCACACAGTAAGCTGGGTTCTCCCTGCACACACGTTCATGGGTCCATGCCAACCCAGCACCTCATGACTTCGTCTGTTCATGGGTCTCGTCCAGTAGACTTGCGGCCACAGCTACCCTATGCATGGTGCATATGAACACAGAAGCAGTGCCCACCCCCGAGCAGCGCCCACCCCCAAGACGACCGACCATTCACCGCCAGGGATTGCAGGCAGCTTCCCCTTTATCTTGCAGATCTTGCTGCTCATTGCAGATACTGGAAAACTAAATCCTGCCCCAAGTTACTGCAATCGCTGGGTCATGTAGAGTTCAAGGAGCCTGCTTTCCTTTCTTTGCCATTAGTTATTTAATTTATTTTCACCTCATGATCCTCAGGCTTTGGAAGCCACGCATCTGCTGGTAGCGACTTCTGAAAGTGCTTATGATTTACAAGCCTTGCATTTAGAAGAAACTCCACGCCCTTTCAAGTCACCTCTAAAGTCAGGCTCCCCTGGGGCTGAGATGCATTACTGTGAGGCTGAGTCACTCGCACCCTTTTACCTCCCATCTGGATCTTCCTGGAGCGGGTGAGCCCAGGAGACCGAGGAAGGCAGGCCCGGGATGCTTTTGTATTCACCAACCCTGGCTTCTGGGGGCCTTCGGCAGGCCGTGGCAGTAAAGAGGCCGCTGCCTCATCCACGGAGGAGCCACTGTGCCGCCCTGTGAGGTGCCATCCGCAGAGCTGCGATGTGCCAGTCACAGACTGCGGCACCACAGGGCCAGCCAGCTAGAGCCAGGAGCAAACCCTCTCTTGCTTTTACTTATTGAAAATCACGAGCAAGCTTTGTGTAGCCACTGAGCGGTAATTTCTGAATTTAAAAATGGTAAAACTACCCAGGGCCACAGATTTGTCTGAAGACTCGCTTTTTGGCCTTGAGAAAGGTGCATGAGCCAATACAGAACCCGGGGGAAGAATGGGAAGCAGAGGCTGCCACCACAGCAGGGTGCAGAGGCCTGGCCTTCTGTCCCTTCTGGCTAGAAGTTTCCTAGCAAAGAAAGCCACAGAGCCTCAGCCCTGCGCAGTGAAGCGTGGCTTTTCTGGGCTGTGGCGCTCGCTGAGCACAGCGCAGGCCTGGGCGGTCAGGTCCTCCCACCTCTGCACCCGTGACTCAGACCCCAGGGCTTGTCCTCCTCATGCACAGGTCTGGGGACCGAGGGACAGTTTCCAGCCGTGCCACTGCATGCAGTCATAAGCTAAACATGAGAAGGCGCTCATTCACCTGCATGCAGTTGGCGTTTACCCAACAACAGGAATCCAGCAGCTCCCATCACCCGGCTAGTACTGTAGCAAAAGGAGACAAATAGAAGCCTTAAGCCTATTTATATATAACATAGCCCCTGGCAATGACAGGTGCTGTGACAAGCAGAAAGCTGCTCTGGGCAGTGGTTAGAGGAGTTCTGCTGAGCTGGCCTTTGCGCCAAGTGCTCATGGAGTGAGCTGTCACATAGTGTCTGAGGGATCCGCAGGTGCTCAGGAGGAGGAATCTAGCAGACAGCATGAGGGACTCTCCAAATCAGCTGGTATTTATGCAGCACTTAGTACGTGTCAGGAAGCCATCATTGTCTCAATAGTCCTGTGACATAGCTACAGCTATGCTCCCATTGTACAGATGGTAAAACAGAGACCAAAGGGCCACCAAGTTTGATTCAAATCACATAGCTGGGACACAGTGGCTGGGGCTTAAGCCTGTGTCAGCTGAGCCAAACCCCTGTGTCCCTAACCCTCACTCCTGGAGTGGGGGAGCCCTTGTGATCCCCCAGGCAGGGCTTTGTAGGAGGGAGAAGGAGTAGAGGCTAAGAGCTCGCTCGGAGGCATTTTGCCCTTTCTGCAAATCCACTTTATTTTATCATTATCTTTTCTTTTTTCCTTGGAAACATTGATCAGCCAAAGTTGCTTTTCGCGCTGGCTTCCTGAGTCTTTGTTGCTTCATTGTTTTATGTGGTAAATGTGGCTGGCGTCAGGAGGCAAATGCATGTCACTGGGGTCTCTAGGTCCATTTCAGGACTTTCTGGGTTGCCACAAGGCTACGTCACTGTTTCGAGAATGTGGCAGGTGGAACTCAGCCCAGTAAGGTTGTTAGTTCTGAGGTCAGAGGCCAGGATCCAGGGTCGACATCCTGGTGGACACCTTATTATTCAGTACAGCCACAGGAATACAGTGTGACATGGCAGAAATAATAGCAGTTTTCAGTCAGTCAGTTTCCAGGGTTGTAAAGGCCAAAGGCCATAGGGAGGGCACCACGCCGCGTGATCCTAAGCAAATAAACCAGCAGGCCTAGAGATCCACGCTGAGCCCGCAGGCCCCCTCCTACCAGTGGTGCTCTTCCGTACACCCTTCCTTCAGGCTGTGCTTTTGGCCAAGTACCTCGCCTACCGCTGCCCCAAAGAGAGAAGAGAGGCTCACGATGAAACTCCCGGGGCAGAGCACAGCCCCCAGCTCTTGGGTGTGAAATACCAGCTTATTGCAAAATTACCCCAGTATTTATCCATGCCGAAAGGGCCGGTTCTTCTGTTGGCTGTCCACTGTCCTCAGCCAGCCCACAGGAGGTAAAGCAAGGGCCGTGAAGGGCTCGCTGCGGGCAGAGGCTGCACTGAGTTTGCCCCATACCAAGACAAGAGGGAAATACTCCCCAGATCTCATTCTTGATATTCCCGTATCCACTGCAGCATTGTTCGCAGCCAAGTATGGAAACCAACGAAGCACTGTTGTTGGTATAAACAGATAAAGCTCTCGAACTTACGTATGCAATGGAATATTATGCAGCCTTTAAAAAAGAGATACTGCTATTTGCCACAATTTGGGTGAACCCAGAGGGCTTTTTGCTAAGAATGTTAGCCTGACTCAGAACAAAAAATACTGCATGATCTGACTTGCAGAGAGAATCTACTTTAAAAGGGCAAATATGTGGAAACAGGCTAGAGTGGTAGTTACCATGTGTGGGGATGAGGGTGTGGATGGTAGAGAGAATGTGCCCAAGGCTTGCAGTATGGTAGGATGGAGAAGTCTACACAGCTAATGGGCAGAGGGGTGGAGCTGCTTGGCACTTCTGCTGCTTCCTAGTGTTGTGCTAGGTATTGAAAATTTGCTGAGAAAGTAGACTTTAGGTGCCTGTAATGTATACACACTCTAAGTTTGCAGAGAAAGCGAGAGAGGAGGAGGGAACTAGAGGAAGGGTGGAAGGTGATGCTAGGTTAATTTAATTGCCTGTAATAACCATTTTACCATGTATAAGCATATCAAAAACATTACTTTATGCCTCAAATATATATAATATAAAATAAATTTAAAAATTAAGAAAACATTTTGGGGGAGATGAGGCAGGAGGATTGCAAATTCATATGCAATCTGGTTAATTTAGGGAATTAGCAAAAACCCAAGTCTCAACAAATTTTATATATATACATATACGCACACACATACATATACATAATTCATATGTGTATACGGAGGGAGAGAGCGAGAGAGCTACTGGGAATGTAGCTCAGTGTGAAGGCCTGGGTTTAAGTTTACAAATATATATGAATAATAAACACATTTGGATTTTAAAAAAATCTAAGGGCTGGGGAAATAGCTCAGTAGAATAAGCACTTGCCTGGCAAGGACATAGGCCCTGAGTTCAATCCCCGGTTCCAAAAAAAAAAATCCAAGATATATGTGTACACTTGGGCAGCTGCAGAGGTCGTTAGTATTTAGGGCATGATTTCTGAGCAAATTCCTTGCGTGTTCAGGTTTTTCATTTTCTAGGAGCTTGATCTACAGTGACTCAGGTGACAGTACCAAGCCTTTATTTCCCCCTCCTTGAAGCTGATGATAGCACCTACCTCAGGATTATTATGAATAACAGTGCGTGAGTAACATACATACACACGTACCCACGCAGATAGTGCAGTTGGAACAGTCCCCGACAAAGGAAGCGACCCTTAAGTGTTGGTTGGTGCTACAAGGGAAGGGCCAGGTAATGCTGGTGGAGGCGTTTGTTACATTAAAAAATCAGGGCCAGCCAGATAGCTCAGTGGATTAAAGCGCCAGCTTGGGCAGAGTGAGGGGGCAGGGGCGCGATCCCCAGCGTGTGGTGCCCTCCCCGTCCCCAGGGCGCATTGAGAGGGCGATTGAGACTGGCCGTGGTGGCGCGCACCTGTAATCTCAGAGTTTGGGAGACTGAAAACAGGAGGGTCACTGAGCCTGAGCTATGTAGTGAGACCCTGTAGACCCTGCAAGTACATTAATGAAAAAACAAATAAAAAGTCAAAGGAAGAAAGAAAAGACCCGTGGAAAGATCTTGCAGCTGAAGCTACCTAGGTTAGAGT